>DWJZ01009896.1:0-10438 GCA_018249125.1 Asbolis capucinus
GACCTGGGTGGGATTCGAACCCACGACCACCGGTGTAGTAGTCAGGTTCACTAACCACTAGACCAACCGGCCTGATAAACATGGTTAAACGTCTTGCCTTTTTAGTACTTCTTTGTATTACTATCAACATTTATAAAATCATATCAGATTAAACTGTTGAGATCAAAATTGCATTACTTACTACGAACACCAATCTTTTTTAAGCGTTAGTATTAAAGAACCGTTCCTGAGCAGAAATTAGCATGTTTGCACAAACAATGGCCTTATTAAAAAAAATCTCGGCCAACCACTGGATTGTGCTACACAATTTCGCCGTATTGAGGAGGCTTAGAAAACAAACCCCCATCCCATGCTGGCCTACTAGGGTGTCGTTAAAAGCGTACAAAAGTCAGTACGGCTTTGCGGAAAAATTACTATCTTTCTGTGAAGCTCGTCTGGCTAGCTACTATTTTCTTGCCTTATTCAGCTGCCAAAAGAATTGTCGTATTCCGGCTGGGAACTTGAGAGCCCGTTCTTCTCTTTTCTTTTTTTCCACTTCCTTCAGCCATCCTTCTTCCCATTCCTCTTCTATCACCCGCCCTGAAGTGGTAGGTTGGTGTATTTGGGGTCAGTTGCTGTCGTCATTGATCCCAGTTGATTTAGCAATGTACCGTTTCCCTTGTTTCTTTCTCTTCCCCGCGAATGCAGGTCTATTACTTCCTTCCTGACAGTCCTTCCTTCCACCTCAGTTTGGTGTTCAACATCCATGGGCGGCAGTAATCGGATACCGTCAGGTGACTCATCTGCTCGTTTGCCTGCTTATCACATAAAAAAATCTTCCACCAATCCACAGGTGATCATAGTGGAGCGACCGTACATTTCAAGATTAGTTATGGAGCAGATGTCAAGAAACGTCCTCAGAATTCTAACAACGAAGATGGATTTGAGTTAGCGCAAGCGTGGAATCCAGTGGTTAGATTGTGTTCAATAAAAACTGTCACAAGTTCCGTGCGTGAAGATGTCGTTAGTGTCGTGGGTCGTGATACGTTACCTAAGCACGGGAAACGAATAAGACGTAAAGCTGACAGACTTATTTGTCATTAGCGTCTGTCAAGTGTCAGCTGTCAGTTTCTCCCCGCCACCGCAGACTTGCCATTACCATAACCCATGCAATTGAGTGGAAATATCGGTATAAAATAATAATCGTGAGTAAAACCGTTAAAAAGTTTTAAAAATTTTGGAGTATTACCGAAACAGGATTTTATTTATTTATTTAATAATCCAACAGCTTTAGTGTATAATATTTACTTATGACTAAAACTTAAATTAATATTAATGCCAAAACGGATTACACAGATAATTTTTTAAACATAAACAAGTTGTGTTTGTGGAGTGCGTGTCAGTGTACCTCGACGTACATGTGTATTGTTTGTGTGTGTGTTTTGGTGTAGAGGTGTAAAGAAGATATACATATGTATACTTTAAACGCGATGCAATTTTTAAATTTCTTTTTTTGGTTGGTACCTGTTTGAATTATTTTGAATTTAATCTTTACACAAAACCTTCGGTCGGTCACTGAAAAACTGTTTTAGCGTTAATATATTAAAGAAGCCTTCCTGTGCAGGAAGATTGCGCAATCAGCCGATATTTTTGGACCAAAAAAATTGGCCGTAGGTAATAAAAAAACAAAAGTCCTACCAAAATCATTTTGGTCGAAAAAAAAACTGTCAAAAAAACTAAATGTTCTACACGTCACTCTTCCGAGTAACATTCTAAATATAAATCCAGCGAAAGTATAGTCGTGGACCCACTAACTAACCGTCTATTCAGAGCCCTGTGAGGGGCGTAGGGAATGGGCGTGGCTAGTGGCTTGAACCACCTCTCGCGCTATGCTACCCTGGTCCCGTGACGTCATCTTGCCTACGACTGTACTGCGGTGGCGGTTTTGATGGACTTCAAGATGGTATTTTGCTTATTAATTATTTTATTACCTACCATGTTTCCGACCGATATAATTATGGTACCAAAACCTTTACAAGAATATTTTTTGAATCATTTCGGAGTCTATAAGTGACAAATAAACAGACAAACATTTATTTTTAGGTAGGTACATAGACAAAGACTTTAAGCAGACACAAACTGACGGGAGGTCTGATGGTAAGTAAAAAACTGTCACCCATGGACAGTAAAAACTGTTAGTTCCTATTGCCTTGCCTGCCCAGAAGGAATTGACCGGTACTTGCAGCGACAAGAGAAAATCTTCCCCGCAAAGTCCTGCCACTAAGCAGCTAACTTATGTCGCCTCTTACTACACCCCGGTCGGCCTGTATGATAGGCCGCCCACAAAAAAGCCACAGTTACTTTGCCTACCCAGTAAAATTTAAATTTTTGGTACCTACTTAAAATGAGAATGGTTTGTATTTTAGACGTCTGGAGTTCGTAGCTATCACGCAAGTCTTACATCTGTACTTATAAAGAAACTGTAACGAGGTGAATTTTGTACATTCAATATTTTTTGAAAAGCGCCAGGAAGGACGTCGGTATTTGTGGCCGCATACCGTCGTAAACTGAGTTGACCAGGCTCAGGTCCCTGTCGGAAGAAGCCCGACATAGGGCACCGCGCTAGAAGGACTCCGGTTGCGTTCCATTGGAGATCCCGGAGCCCTACACATAGCGCTGAGGAAGACCGGGGGGTTGTAGTGCGGAAATCATAAAAACACAGACATTTTATAACAGTAATGGAATTAAGTAGGTATAACTTGCTGTGAGAGAAATCATGGTTAACCCGCAAACCTGACAGTTTTCCTTGAAGTTCTTAAGGTCCACCGACAGGCACTTGGTCGACAGTGCCCAAATCCCTGAAATTATCAATGGAGACACGAGCTAAGCCGATTTTACTTTATTTAGAGTTTTATGTTATTAAAATCAGTTCATAGATAAGAAGTATATCTACTTATGTCAACCTGCCTGTCCACGGGCCTTAGCTAAACCAAAGCGAAACCAGGGCAGTCAGTATTAAAGAATGCTACCAATATTTTAATGCAAAAGTTTACGAGGGTAGATGGATGTTTGTAACTCCTTCATGCAAAAATAACTGAGCGGATCCAAATGAAATTTCTCACAGGGATAGATTATAGTCTAGAATAATTCTACGTATTATCAACTTTCCGAGCAGGCGAAGTCGCGGGCGAATACTTGTAAATAAATAAATTAAAAGATTTATTTATCTCGTCATTGACTATGGTAGATAGGTATAGCTTAAGATTCGAAAACGTAACGTAAATTATAAATTACGTTTAGAATAAAGACTGGAACGTAAATTGTGCTATCAAGATGGTATCCGGGATTCTGGTAGCCCTGATGGCTTCGTGGCGGTCATACCGACAAATTCATTAACATAAATACGCAATCATCGACAATACATCTTAGACAACATCACCACTTTCCATCAGGTGCGATGTACGTCAAACATTAACTTATTCTGTGTAAAAAACAGGGTTTATTAAAAATATTTAAAAACACTACCTTTTTGGTGAATGATTCATAATATGAAGAAACACACGAAATTTCATAACTGTATTGTTAACTGTCGAGAAGTTCCCTTGACAGGAGACAATCCTGAATCATCAGGTCATGTTTGTCATGAAGGCATTGTCATCTGATGAAATCTTAATGCAAAATTTCCGTTCCATAGTAAGAGTAAGTGGGTCTAATTAAGCTTGCTAGATTTGACCCGTAACAAACAAACAGTAATAAATAATAACATACTAATATACAAAAATACACTGCAAGTTAAATATTAACTTGTGATAATAATATTAAACAAAAATACATTTGTTATATTACTGTTCGTCTATAAGCAGCGGCATAGATGATGTAGTCACGATGCTTCATCATCATCACGTCTATCATCATCGTAACGGACCATAAATAGGTTGAAGTCGAGTAGAGTACCAGTGATTTTGGAACTGGTCAAACCTGTTCTGGATGGTCCTGCTCTGTCCGTTCTCAGACAGGCTTAGTGTCAATCGGATAAACTGACAAAAACTTTAATTTCGAGGCAAATTAAAAACGAGGTTATAATCAACTTTTATCAGTGTTTTACGAGCTTATATTTAACTTGCAATGTATGTTTGTATATTAGTTTGTTGGTGTGTTCGGGTGAAATCTTGAAAGCTTCATTAGACCCACTTCCTCTTACACTACGGAGCTAGTTTTTCATAAACCTTTCTGATGATAATGCAGTTTTATGATAGTCATAACCTGATTACGTTCAGGAGTGGCTCCAGACAAGGGAACTCCTCAACAGTCCACAATACAGGTATGATATTCTATGTGTCTTCTCGTATGAGCTCTATAATTAAAGCGTGTTTTTAAATATTTTAATAGAGCTTATTTTTTGGCAGAACCGCGATATTTCCAAAATATTGAGCCATTTCGTAACATCAAGAATTTGTCATTGTATATATGAAGCTTAAGACGTATAATTTTATTATCTGATGTCCATCCCAAACAGAATTCTGTTGTTATTTAGCTTATATATAGAAATAGTAAATAAATAAATAAAATACAAAATAACAATGTAAGTTTTTTAAGAAAACCCTGCCAGCTATAATAACTCCTTTAATATTGTCACAGCAGCAGGTTGGGGATTGGAAAGGAGTAAAGCTGGTTAAATGTTTATTTAAAAACGAGAAATTGTCCTCGCTTCGCTTCGAAAGAAGAGTTGTCCGGTGGTTCAAGAGTTGCCATACTAAACTTAACTTATTATCCCACGGGAACAAACATTTCTGAGATAAAAAGTATTCTATAACCATGGTCCGCTACAAACATGCCAAATTTCATCTAAATTCGTCCATTTGTTTCGGAGTTCCCATACTAATTTCAACCTGTTATACTGAGGGAACTAAGCTATTTTCTTGGCTAAAACATATCCCATAACCATTCTCCGGTTTCAAACTACGAATATGCCAAGTTTTATCTAGATCTGTGCAGTGGTTTTTGCGTGAAGCTCGAATAGACAGACACAATAAACTCAAATAAGAAATATTTTCTTTTCTTTATCAATAACAAAGCATCCTTGCATATAAAATTTTCAAAAAATACTTAATATACAACATTGACCCTGTTATAGTTTTATTATTAGTAGGTATAGATTACAAAGGTAACCACTGGCACTAATGTCACTGCAATGATCTCGGTACACGCGCGCGCTGTACTTGCGGCACGTTACACACGACACTACTCGCGGCACAACACTCGCGACACTGTACTTGCGGTACAGCATTTGCTCGCGATATGGTACTCTCACGGCGGTGTACACTAACTATTAATTTCTGTTACCGTTAATTTCACTTTTCGCATCACTTTACTACTCTTCATTAGCATTTCTTCTTTCTTCTTCCTTCTGGATTTGCTTCCAAAATTGACCTGCACATGCCGAGTTGCCGTTCCTGAATATAGAGGACACACCACGCTGCTACAATGAAGATTGGTGGAGGGGTTAGGTTTATAATATTAAATATTTTTAAGTCGTCTAAAAGCATCCGACATGGATTTGCGGCTGTTATAACAATAACAACTGTGGAGTGTCGGCCTTCCGACGTTAATGCTCTCGGATGCACGGAAACCTACAATATTTTTTTATCTTGTGGCAAACATCTTCCTCCTGACTGTGAAGACTGTCGCCTAACTCGACTGATTCCTTAGGATCATCACAAACCACCGACCTACAAGCGTTTCTCTCTTCATTATCATTAAGAGTTGGAAATCAAATTAACGACAGAAAAGGCAACAATTTGCACTCTCAATAAAATAGGTTCTGGAAACCTCGACTCAAGATGTCATTAGAGATCTAGTTACCTAAAGCGGCACGAAAATTGTGTGGGTGCGGTAACTACAAACTTGTTTTATATATTTAGTAAGACGCTAATATGGATATTACGAGGTTTCGATGTCGTTCTATCCTGGGGCTTTACGACTGTCTCTTAGTGTCTTATTACACTGTGTCTCATTACGACTGTGTCTTATTACAGTACTGGCTATACCATAGAAAGGTATATCGCCATTCCTTACTAGGTATGATAGTACACATGGTGCTATAAAACTTTAAGCTTTTTAAAGCCTTTTTTAATAGCCTCATGTCATACCGCGTCGTGAATACCTCAAAGGAAGCTTATTCCACAATTGCGAGTACCTGGCGTAGAAGATTTTGAGAATGGGATTGTAGGGGTAGGTAGAGGGGGGCCTTTGAGGTTGCCGGCGGCTATAGTGGCAGTTCTAACCGCCCAATAGCAACCCCGGTAAGGAAATCGGTGCGTGTGGCCGCATACCGTCGTAAAGTGAGTTGACCAAGTACGAGACTCTGGATCCCTCTCGGAAGAATCCCGACATTAGCCACCGCGCTAGGAGGGCTCCGGTTGCGTTCCATTGGAGATCCCGGAGCCCTCCACGTAGCAATGAGGAAGCGCATCGGTGGGGTTTTAGTGCGGTAAAAATCCCACATAACCCTGTGTCGGTCGGCATCGGATACCTTTGGAAGGTTTCCTCCTCGATAAAAAAAAACAAAAAAAATGGGTAGGTACAGAGTTGATATAGTGTCCAACTAGTCCAACTGGTATAGAAGTTCCATCTATATCCAATCTTCGGTAGGTATGCTGATTTAAGGGCGAAGTAGGCACCAGATCAAATAAATCATCGGAGCATTAGGAGCATGTTTACATTCATTTCCGTTGTTAAGTCGATAGAACACACCGATATTGCTCCTAAGGCCGCGTGCTTCTCACCCTTAAGTGATCTGTGGGTTACTGACGATTAGGTCTGCGTCCTTATTTAAGGCATCAAATGGCCTCAGCTGATATTGAGTTAAGCCTGTCAAGAGATGGTAACAGGTCATGACAAAAAGAGAGAGGGCAGAGAATGAGTGAGTAAGATGGTTATTCATGTAGGGCTGCACTAGCGCTTTTAAGCATTGTACAAGAGCACTACAATGAATATCTATTTCGCCAAATTCAGGGCGCCTAGGTTTCGGGAAGTCAACTTGATTTTGGTTTCCAAATGGCGCCAACACTTCACAACACTTGATATGTCATTACCCAGAATTACTACACTGTATCTAACGGTGAGTGCGTTACAATAGAATTTACTCGCTAAGACAATTTCTTAGAGGTAAACGCGTAAGCCACATCTTTTCCCTACCATTCCGCAATACAGCAGTATCGTGGAGTATACTCCAGACTTCATCAGTTTTGGAAAGAAACCTGCGCTCAGTTATGGACTATTGATAAGTTGAAGCCAAAATGCGCAAACTTGCGTCTTCTTGCTCCATAGAGTTCTTGATTTTCCACACAAATTTGAATCTGGTTTTAAGGCGTTAAACTTGGTGTAGCTGTTGGATTTTTTTAGGATAACTTGATTGAGATGGGTACTCGTAGTCCCAAGATGATTATCAATGTATTGATATGATGTACTGTTGTTTTCATCAAGGTTTAGTGGAAAAGAAAGGAGTCCCTCAAAAAACTTCGGCCCATTTTTATAGATATCCAACGAAAAGATTTTTTTATACCTAATAGAGACGAACAAACAGACGCCTGCTCGATGGTATGTGGCCTAGAGGGCTGAGTCTAAGGCCCATGGCCCGGTCTAAAGAATAGAGTTCGTAATGCGTTGCCAGCTTGTACGTTTTCAAATATTATTAACTCGGTTACATATTAATTTGATGTATTAGGTAGTGATGAAAGATATTTTAAAAGTCCCATGCTTATTATTTAGGCAATGGAGTTTCTTTCCTGAACTTTTCTACTTGGCCGATAACTATTCCTCCCAAATAGCCAATTTAACAAGCACACCTATTCCATACTCCCCGCATACCTATCATGACGACAGTACAGAATCGATGAAATCGCACAAGCGCAATGCTCCAACCACGTGGCTGTCAACAGATGGCAGTGGCAGCCACAGCGCATGCGTCACGTTATTGAACGCACGCACACTCTCACAGGCACGACACACATAAATCATGTTTCGTAAGCGGCTACGAATTGCCTTCGCGCCTAATGACTAATAAGTTTTATTAAAATTTGAGCCGTGTGGTGTTATAGATAAGGTTAATTTTGTTTTGTTGAATGCATTTGAATGGCAGAAGCAGTTGAGTGAACTAAATGGTTCGTCTCGGGCAGCCGCGCTCGTCAATTACGTACAATCTGGTTACCGTTTACAGGTTCTTGCTTCTATCAATACTTTAATGGTCTAGGAAGCTGTTGTTACTCCCTCTCGCTCTTTCCAGCGGTTCCGAGAGAGAGAGGTTCCAGTGTAATAATAAACCACGTGGTCTATATTTGGCTCAGGAAAGTTTAAGCGTTAATGTGTTTTTCTAGTTTATAAATAAAACCATTATATTTCGATTAAGTATTGATTACTTGAGTAATAATTTTTATAACTATACATAGTAGGTAATTAATAGCCCTTGAAGGGAAAAAAAATTAAAAAGGACTTACCTACAATTATTACATTTTCATTATGTGGTTCGTTAACAAGTTCCTAGCCGACTCTGTTTTCATGTCTAGAGTGGATTTTTATATGTTAAAAGCAATTTTTACAAGCTTTTATTTAACTTACAGTGTATGTTTGTATATAAGTATGTTAGTATATTTGTTTGATACGGGTCAAATCTTGCAAGCTTAACTAGACCCACTTCCTCTTACACTACAGAGTGGAAATCTTGCATAAAGTTTTCATCCTGATAACAATGCATTTTTATGACAAGCATGACCTGATACTGCGTTCAGGGTTGGCTCCAGACAAGGGAACTCCTCAACGATTAACAATACATTATGAAATTTTGTTTGTTTCTTTGTATTATGGATCTATAATTAAAGCTTGTGTTTTTAAATATTTTCAATAAACCTTGATTTGTTATAAGGTTAACGGGCAGACGCGACGGGTCATGTGATGATAAGTTATATGTATATATATATTAATATATAAGTGTAATAGACAGAATTGTTTTAGCACGTAGTCGGCTAAGAAAGAAGTGTTAGACTCGCTTATTTCTATTTTAAGTTCAGGAAAGACGAAAAAAGGAGATAAAGCAACATATTATTAACACGGCTCCAATAGTAAAACAATTACCAGAGACACCAACAACACCGCTACAAAACGGGAGATAGAAGAATAATGGGAAGAAAGAAGAAGAATGAGTGAAGTCTGTCTTCTACGCGTATACGCTACGAGTAGTAGGAATAGTGTTATTTTCTTTTTAAGAAAAATGAGTGCTTTTCATTTCTCTTTCAATGCGTATGAATGAGGTATTATCGAAATAACGTTATGGAATGATAAAAAAAAATCCAAACGAGAAGTAAAGACGACAGATTAAAAAGAAAATATGTATTTTCAGAGATCATTAAAACTTAGATAGGCCATTAAGAACAAGTTTGAAAATAATTTGTATTCGAAGTATTTCAAAGTGTCGTAAATACAGCTGTATAAAACTTCGCAACTTCGCAGACGCAAACTTTGACTGCTTCAAACTTCCGAAGTACTGAAGCAAAAAGTTTGATTTATATTCCAACTGCGATGTTGGAAAGAAAAATATTGGATTGTTGGCATTTATGGAATTGTTTAGAACAATTTAATACAGATTATTATATTTTATTTATTCGACAAAATTTGTGGGTAGCGATTTGTTTCTTGTTAATTTCAAATATTCAGCATAAAAACAGTAGCCGTATTTGTCGATGTGTTATGTCGATTTAACATATTTTATTTGTGGTATTTACTTTAAATATACTTAAGTATAATATATATGGAATTAATTCCATACAATATCCGTTCATGTTAATAAATCCTTTTTTATTTTTATATACTTATAATAAAGAAAAATAGACACCTAAATTAAACTAAAATAACATTCCGATAGCCTCAAAACAATTTTCATATGCTTAATTTTATTCCCAGATAACTTTACTAGATAATTTTAATCGTAGATCACTAGAAAATTTAAAATTAATCGAATCTGTAAAATACCCGGCGTAATAAAAATTTCTCTCCTTTGTACCGTCGAATTTATATCTTATTTATTGTCTATATTAAAGTTATAAAATAATTAATAAGCGAAGAACTTACTTACTTTACTAATGTAAAGTGTGAGCAACAAAATTTGTTATATACAATTTTAGTAGGTATACAAAGTTCAGGAAATTGGATACTTAAATAATGAAAAGTCCGAAGAACAAAATGAGGAACTGTAATAAAATAAAATAAAAATTACGAAACCGCGTACAAGTTAATTTACACTGGAGCACAAATAGCCATTTTTGTAGAACTAAAAAATTATTTTTGTAGGTCAGACCCTTATATATTTTTTTTAAATTTAACGGATCGAACATAAACTTGTAATATACAAAAAAAAACAAACCTTATCGATAACCAAAATCTTATAAAAAAAAAATACAAAAAAAAA
>DWJZ01009897.1:0-10438 GCA_018249125.1 Asbolis capucinus
CGCTATAATCTATCCCTGTGCCAATATTCATTCCGATTTGTTGAGTAAATTTTACGTAAAAGTGTAACCAAAATCCATTCATCCTCACAAACTTTCGCATAAGTTGACTAAGTGACTTTTCTATTCTGTGCAGTGATATCACTTCCAAACAACGGAACACATCGGTGATATGAGGTGTCTTCTCTAGCACATGAATCTTATGAAAAATTAAATTAAAAGAAATGAAAACAGTTTATTTCGTCTTAGGAACCAAAAGGTCACTTAACGAAAGTCAAAATTTTACAATACAATCCCCACTTGAGTTATAAATTCACTAACAATATATAAGAAAATACTATATAAATATTTAAATGAATTCTTTGATAAAGCTTAAACTCTCGATATACAATACTTATCTGTCATCGGTTAAATCACGTCTACAGTAATACAAATGTTAGGTTACAAATGTGCATATTAATTTAAAAATCCCACAGTTCAACACTGATTCAGAAATATGGATAAAATATAATTTTCTATAAATAATTTATCCATCACAATGTCGTAATAATTATGAAACACACAGTAATTAATGACAATTTGTCTCACTGCAGGCGAATTTATGACAATAAAATGGTTATCAACATTTCGAGCAGAACTGGGGCGATCTGAAATTTGTAGTAGGTAAATATAACCTCCCTGCGCTTTGCTGACAGACCAGGGTATCTCGAGAGACGAAAGAAGTCAGCTGACTTCAACAGCAGCTTTCTGTGAAGCAGCTGCTTGACAGTAGGAATTTGCGGAGGGTTTTTATAAATATTTATTTTGTTAATTTCAATCATTAATATTGTAACAACAAATTAAACAAAATAAAATGTAAATTTATATACTACTTAAACTAACTAAAATAAATGTAAATATGTTATTTGTGATGCAGGACCCAAGATGCTGGCAGCTTTTCTTCTCTGTGTAGCAAAACTTATAGGTAGAGAGAGAAAGTTGCCAGCTCTGTGGATAAATAAATATTTATTATAAGTTCAATCAATCTGCGAATCCACCCAGGAGTGGCGTGGTGAATGGTCTATGGCTCCTCAGTCTCAAGGAGAGACCCATGCTCAATAGTGGGCCATTTATTGAAGCCTATAAAAGTTATTAATATTATTACAGTCATTCCTACGACAGAGTTGCTTCAGTCAGCCAAAGTACTTCTGGAGAGAGTCTTGAAAACCAATTTTTCTTTTTTGGTATAGACACCAATGTAGGTATATATTTGGTGTTTTCAAGTGCAAGGATTTACCAGCATGTTGCACATTTGTTTGCCGTCTATTGTCATAAAAAGGATAGAGTTTAGACAGAACGAATTTTAGCATACTACGCTGTCTCAAAGTGTCGAAGTGCGAGAGAGTCTCAGGAATATGCTGATGCGGTTAAGTCTCAAAAATATGCTGATGGGGATATGTTGGAGTTAAACTGGCCAGTAAAGGTGCACCCACACTACAGCTAAGAGACTATAGGTAGAACGTAAAACCAATAGTCCTCAATACAGGCCACGTGAGCGGCTGACGGAAATTGAAGGAACGTACGTTCAGTTATTATATTTTGTCGTTGAAGCGCCTTTCAGTGGATGCGGGACGCTTACGTAACGAGACCCTTTTAACAAAATTGTATAGAGGAGTACAGATGCTCTATTCTTAGGAAATTTTATATTATTGACTGACTATATATGAACTCTTTAGATGTTATAGCATCATCCAACCTAAAGCTGGAAATTTTGCAAGGAAAGCTTAAGAAATGAATCTGAAGTTGGCTCACCTTACGTAATAATTTTCTGTAATGGAAGATAATTAATAATTTTATAAGTATCGTATGTTTTATAGTAATATCTTTGGACAACTCACACACGGCCATCTCACCATAAACTAAGCGTTAGCTTTTACTATGATGATCAAACAACTGATAAATATACATTTATATTTTATTTATTATAAATACATTTTAAAAATATAATACATACTTATATAGATATTTTTAAGGCCAGACACACAGAATACCTACTCATTAAGGAAAAGTTGGACCTGTATGGGATTCGAACCTACGACCGAAGTGTAGCAGTCAGGTTCACTAACCACTAGACCAACCGGCCTGTCATTAATAATAAACAATTTTTTTTAGTTATAACGCAGTGTGTTTTCGCCGCCAAACTCCATTGTAGCAGCGTGGAGTTTATTCTAAATAACCTCAGTCATTAGGAGAGACCCGTGCTCAAAAAGAGTTCAAATGTCCCAGTAAATGGGTTGAAGTCAGTGTGATTCGAAAGATATATATTATATTAAAAGAATTGCTCAGTTTTCGTCACGTCCCCGCACGCCGTACGTCTAAATCCGGCGTACCGAGATGGGACGCTCAGCTGCCTCTTTGCCAAATGCAAATAAAAGAGGTTACCTCCAAATCGTAAATCAAGCCACTCCGTATTTGAAGCCCGAGGCCAGGAGAAAGAACGGGACTCTATTGATTTACCGATGATTTTATTTTAAATGGCCTACGTACTACATTTATGAGAAAAGCGATTTTCTTGTCGAGTGTAGTAACTTAACACACTTGACGATTTTATGGAATGAACAAACAAACGAAACAGCCATTAGATGCTTAGTGATAATGACCGATGAGAAAGGCTAAAAAATTAAAGTCGTTTTAGGCTATTGATACGTTAAAGCCGAGAAAAACTGGCTGTTTTTTTTATTTTATTTTATTTAAAGGCTAATAAAGTCATCTTAATTCTACCTAGATATATATTCTATATCAAACAGTTCCTTTGATTGAGTTAATTATTGACAAAAACTTTATAATTTTCCAAAGTTGTTTCATAATATTTTCTATTTGAACTAATAAGGTCGCCTTTAGGCGCATTCACAATCCATAACGAAATAATTAAAATCCATTAAATTGGAAAGAATAAATGAAATAATTTTACACAATCATAAAACAAGTTTGTTTCTGCAATGTCTCGCTCGCATCAATAACTATGAATTGGGGAATAAAACAGATATATCGAATAACGTTCGTTACCATCACGATGCATGACTGGATCGCTGATGCATGACGAATGAATCGTGCTAACGAACTAGTCGTATTCATTCGTTGATTCATCGGCTTCAAACTTTAATGGGCCTCCGGATCCTTCCTCGTAAGGAGGCCTAGACTGTGCCATACTTCTAAAAGCCGTGTGGAAGAGTTGGCAAACCCAAATGTGGGTTGTTTTAAAACCAATCGAAGACTAACGACGTAGCTTTATGTTTGCTATCCGTTGATAACAAATGAACCGTTTGCTTTATAAGGAGCGTTTATAATTGCTTTACAAGCTTTTATTAAACTAGCACTTTGTTTGTTTTAGTATGTTAGTATATTTGACAGACCCGTTGGTTTAGTGGTTAGCGAACCTGACTGGTACACCGAAGGTCGTTGGTGCGATTTCCACCCAGGTCAAACTTTACTGTGATAGGCAGGAATGTTTGTTCTGTGTGTCTGGGTGATAATATCTATATAAGTATGTACTTAAAAATATATAAGTATGTTTATCAGTTGCCTGATCACCATAGTACAAGCTAATGCTTAGTTTGGGATCAGATGGCCGAGTGTGAGTTGTCCAAAGATATTTATTTATAGAATTATGTAGAGACTTGCAGAGTTAAGGTGCATACTGCACGTGAAATGGCTTATTGTTGACACGCAGCATGTCACCTTTGGCTGTATGAATCACGTACTCCGCGGATGAGCCGCCAAGTCGCGAACTCTGAGCGTTCCATGAACATGTTAGCGGGAGAGCTCTACAACCCGCACATCAATTTGGACAAGTAAAGAAGAGCCGTTGTTTCGTTCTTTGTGTTCTTATTGCATTGTCAATAGGCAATTGTTAGTATCGTTAATTCTAGTTAGTTAGCTATCTGATACGAAATAAAAAAAATATTTACTATGTAAAATAATGAACTACATGCTTCAAGCATTTTACCTTTGATAATATACTAGGTAGGTACTATTTTTAAAATTAAAACTTTTCTTATTTCTTGGACCATTCAGCAAGATATCTGGGAAAGGACGCTTTTAGTCCTTAGTTCTTTAAATGGCTCACTACATGGATCTCTCCTCATGACTGAGGAGGTCTAGAGCATGTATTTTAATAAGATATATTTATATTTCGATGTGTTAATTTTCAACTAAAAGATGGAATTTTTTTTCGCGTCTCTTTATATTATAGACATACTATGTATTTTTAACTCGGTATGAAGTATGAAGTTCATAGCTGTGTAATAGGGGTGTTCCAGATGAAGTTTTAGAGATAAACTTATTATAGAATTTTTATAAAAACTTATAGAGTGAAATGTATATTTTATGTAAGCGGCCTTAGAAGAAAGTGTGGCGGTGAGAGTGTGCATACATTATATCTAGAATGGTCTAACTTATTTTGGCACGTTGTTCACTACATGAGGTTATTTTGATAATAAAACTAACGGGATCGAATATATATAGACGGCTTATACATCTGACATCTTGGGGCTCACGGAAGAAGACAAGGAGTCGAAATCGTCGCCACGGTCGCCATGGTCGACGGAGAGATAGAGAGAGACGGCTTAGTATCAAAATAAAGAATGACGGAATAAACGAAGTTTCGGAGAGCATTTATTTTATAGTCCGTTTTTTTCATTGCGACACTTGTATACACACCAGTGAATGACAATGTCGCGGATTTCTTATTTAACTACTACTAGGATATTTTGTACCGTCCGAAGTAAGGTGTATCCAGTAAAATACTTTAAATATTATAAACGTGTTGGCAATTTTTTATAAATTGCTAAAAAGGAATGCATTTAACTCCATTACTTCCTCGGATGTGCCGTCATCTTAGGAGCTGCAACCGTTTATAAGAAGGCAACAACTTCTCCGGGCACAGCTCGATTTTTTGATGAAAAATAATTAATTGTACATTTGATATAAGATGTTAAGCAACAAAAATAATATTAAAAAAAGAAGTTTATTGATTTAAATTCATATTTAAAGTTAAAATATCAAAATTAATGTACCTTTTGCTTAGTATAAAGTGAATTAACAGATAATCTTTAGTTTTAGTTAACAAACGGTATAAGCAAATTATTTAAAGTTACTTAGTATAAGAAACGAGGAGAGAAAAGAAACATCATCTGTTATAAGAATTATGTACATCTGTCTGTTACAAAATAAAACGGTGAACTTAACAACACCATCAAACAATCTGGTGTTCATGATTTGATCGAGAGCACATCTGTTCCCGGGCAGGAGGCCGAGCAACTAAGTCATTAGGCATGCAGCGGCCGTGCTCTGCTGCTGCACTTTTACTGGTACGATTATCTCATTACTCCATTGCTGACGGCTCTCTCCTGGATGAGGAGGCCTGGAGCACAGAGCAGATTGGTGGGAGGGTTAGAAGTCAACCTTTCGGAAACTTTGAAGACTTAGTGGCCAAATATGCGTGTTGGTGAAGGAGTTAATGGCCAATCATTTTAAATACTGAACGTGAAATCGTAAAGGTAATGTACAGCGTCCCCAGTTATAATTTGAACAATACCAAAATGGAACGGTTCTATATACAATCATGTTAGATATCTATCGACCCTAACGATAACGTCCTGGAGCGACGTTATAATACAAAGCACGATACTCTTGAATTTTCTCTACCACTAGCGGTCGTCCATACATACACCGCGCTCACAGCTGTTTCGTTACTTGCTTATCATTTAGGATCGCAAAAAAGCTTAAACACTTGATAAACATTAATTACGAGAAATTCCCCTCGCTTCGCTTCGGAAGAAGAATTGTCGGATAGTATCAGAGTTGCCATACTAATTTTATACTGTTATCCTGCGAGAACTAAGCCATTTTCTAGGCTAAAACAAATCCTATAAGCATTCTCGGATTTTAAACTACCACTATACTGAGTATCGTCTGAATCTGTCCAGTGGTTTTTGCGTGAAGCTCGAACAGACAGACAGATAATAAAATAAAAAAAATGTTTTCGTCTCTGTATCGATGACAAAGTCTCCCTGTATCTATTTTTAAATAATACTTAATGTACAGAATTGACCCCGTTACAGTTTTATTATTAGTATAGATATATATATACTTTTTAACATTTTAATAACCCAGTTGGCCTTTGTCACTCAGTCGTTTCCGTTGCCTCCTAACACTACAGCCACCTGCTCGTAGACTCACGAAATATTCCAATGAAAATATGACGAGTTTTTTGAAGGCACTCTCAGCTCAGTAACGCGGTATAATGGGGTACTGATTTAATATGTTGTAAAGCCTCAAATGTCGCTCCGCTCCAAGTAACATCTAACATATATGGTATCATTTGAAACTGGGTTAAGTTGTAAGGGAAAAGCCTACCGCCCGTGATCGTGACGTGCCGAGTGGCGGCTGCGGCAGGGCTTTCTCCCGCACGAGCCTAATTTACTCCCAGTTGTTATACTGCCACTATAGGTACTATTTGAAACCTTCATTTGATACTAAATATGTTACAACTGTTACGGTTACCCACGATTACTATTATTTAGGCATAGGTACTCAGTGCAAATTCCATCTGGATTTTTTCGTTGAATGCTAAATATATTAAAACAAAATTGACATGTTTGTATGGAAAAAAAGCTGAGTGCATACCCTAGAAATGCTGTTTGCACGTTATGTTCGAATATAATCTAAATGGGTATCACACCGATGAGTAGCCTAGTCCGTGTTTAATTTAATAGATAGCGCTAACTAACATAAAAATAATAATATTATATTTTACTATACTTTACTTTCGCAAGTTTATCGCCATTTAAGAAATATGTCCCACGCACTCCGTCCTACGCGACACGTGGAAAAATTAGGCAGGTATGTCATGGCCGACTGAAGAATGATGGCGAGTTTCTTACATCCAGTCGTATAAAAAGTCCGTAGAGCTGAGAATATGTTGATATATTTTACAAACACATTTATATATTTACATTTTTTTAAATTTAATATGTAATACATACAAAAAATATATATTTTTACGACTTTCTTTTTTATTTGGATTAAAGAGGTGCTAATTGTGTTTTAACAACGGTGCCCCAGACTTCAATTAAATAAAGTGCAACTTTACTGATCAGTTGTAAACGGAATATTTTTAAGTGTACATCAAATACTTTATCACCTATCAATGTATGTTCAATTATACTGCAAAGAAACTAATTGTTTATCAAAAAATATATCAACAGCCTTTTATTTATTATATATCTTTCTCAAATGCGCACCTAAAAGCTGCTTGATTTACAAAAATAGTAATTATACACCAAAATACTAATTGTACATCAAATTACACTACACTACACACTACAATAGTAACAAAACAACTATTTTTGGAACGTATTTCCTATTTTGTATTTCAAAATTAGCTCAATAAAATCTTATTAGGTTAAGTTAGGTTTTATATGCATTCATAAAAAGCTTAACATTTAAATAAATAGAGTTGCGTCATGTACTTTAATTGTAGAGAAAATCACATTAGTTTGAGTTGTCAATTTTGATGTATAATCAGTATTTTTACTGAAAAAGAGTTTTTTTAAGGTAAAAATCGTGAATTTTCTGTTTGCTAGTTAAATGTCACCCGTTATAAATAGTGTAACGTAAACATCGGGGGACACCGACTGATGTTCGCAAGGCACCCAGCGTGCCAAGAGTTTGGTTCTCAATGCGTTCCACGTTAGACCGCTGGCCATTCTGACACCAACATATTGTTCAGACGTTTTTTCTTATTCGGTATATGGTTTATTTTCGGTATTTGACATTTGATATGTGGAGAGATGATTTTATTTTTTTCTTTGTCGGAACCACCACTTTATACGTGTAATAATAACATGGCCATGTCGCTTCTGCTATACATATATTATAAATGTTGTTCCAGGAGCAGTACAGTGCGAGGATGAAACGATTGGCCCGATATTCATGAAGGAACCCCCGAACCGAGTGGACTTTAGCAACACGACCGGAGCCGTAGTGGAGTGCGCCGCCCGAGGATCCCCCGCCCCCGACGTTATCTGGGTACGAGCTGATGGCACCGCGGTTGGAGACGTTCCTGGACTTAGACAAGTATGTTCCTTATGTCGATCCATACATAACTACTGAAATATGCCTGTCTTTTGAAGACAACAACTATGTGATGATTTTTGCCTTGGTTCATTTATTTTGTCAAATGTTAAGGATAGAATCGTTTACGAAAAGATTAAATCGAACGGGCAATAGTCTTCTGGAATGTTTTTTATTATAAGTTAATGTTCGACTACAATTGCAGCTGATGTTCGGCTAGTAAAGTAATACCAATGAACCTGGGAGTCGCCGTTAGAGTAAACTTTGGAGAGTGTTAGATATAAAATGTTAGCATAGAAGTTCCTTCATCTGGAGCAAAGCCCCAGGCCATTGATCCTGCTTAACGTAACAGTTTTTAATAACCGGAACTAAAAAGATATGTAGAAGTAGAGTGATAACGAGTAATTCTAATTCAGCTAATGTATCAAGTTGATGTATCCAACACTATTCGTGCTAGGAATGGTCGGATACAACGAATTAAAGGTTCATCGCGAATTTACACTCATTGCATAGCTGGTCAAGCTACTGCGAGGAGTAGCCCATAATCCAGCAGTATTGGGTTCCGTAGCCCTCAGTGTACCAGACCGGCGTAGACCTCCACCCCTACTGGCGGTGCCGATAGCCAGGACTAATGTGATGGCCAAGGCGCCAATTACCAGAGCGATTAAAAACCTGAACCTGGTGCACGACAGGCTAGATATACTCTCATGCCAGTTGAGTGAGTCCGCAAAGATGACCTTATATTTGTTATGTTATAGTACTAATTAATATCTATTTTCTAGTATTGTATGTTCCTATTGTATTGTAGTTATGTGTAATTAATTACTTCATTAGTAAATAAGTTAAAAATTGCCACTCTATCGCATTAGGCATTGCCTGTAATGACGGCTGTGATGATAATAAATAAATAAAATAAAACACTATATTATAAGAAGTACAATGTAAATAAGTGGCGTCGACAATACAGCACCAATGAGCCACGAACAAATATGTATCTGTTACATATGTAAAGGTTTTTTATTGAACATAATTTAATGTATATATTATTATTTATTTATGAAATCCAGAAGAGTATAAGGTCCATTAAGGTTTACTAAAGGTTCAATTAGCCTCGTAAATGCAGTGACGAAGCAGCTTCATTCAGCTGGTCTGATGAATGGGTTATTGAGTGCTTTCAGGCAAGCGCTCAGCTCGAGAGGCACTCTCATTATCGACGAGACCTGGCCATGTAGAACTTAACCCAGTTGGTGTCTACCCTTGGTATTCATGATGCAGTTATATAGATTGGAGGTAATTTAATATTTTTTACAATTTAAAATAAACCGACTTCAAAATACTTTGACAAGTAATGTAAAGAAAAGATAATTATGAACGTAGTCGCATTCATTATGGCATTGTTAAGGATAACTTAAAAACGACTCGTCAGATGTTGTCCAAAAAAGTATGCGACAAACTAGCTTTTGAATCAAAAAAGAATCTTCAAGATCGGTATACATAATAAAAAGTTATGAGGTAAATCAAAAACAAAAAATATTAATGAAAGAATAACCTTATGCTGTTCGTCAGATTTCGCTCAAAATAAAATGGGACTGTCAAGCTCCAGCTTTCGACCGAAATAAGAATTACCTATCGAACTCACCACTCAGTAAGAAGTTCTGAGGTAACATATATAAAAAACAATACACTCGAGTTCAGAAACTCCTGTTCTTTTTGAAGTCAGTAACGAAAACAAACATATTAAAAGAAATAATAATTCCAAAAGTGGTTGTCAGATATCAATCAATCTATAAAGGGACCGCCGGCCAAGCACCAGCTCTCGATCAAAAACTCAAAATCGGTCCACTCAGTAAGTAGTTCTGTGAACCTCCTTTTTTGAAGTCGGTTAAAAAAGGGGGTTCTCAATTTGACTATTATTAAATTGAAAACCAGACTGAGCCGTCACGCTCGGTTATGTAACAGGTGGGGGGAAAATTCGAAAATAATATGGAATGATTAATTGCTTCGTATTAACACATATACATATGTATATGTCTAAGTATATATCATATAAGTTTGTATCTATTTTAAAGGCATTATCAAAGTGGCATAATATATTATTCATTAGAAAACTGGGATATATATAAATACAAATATGTGATGTTTTTATTAAAGCAAAATGTATTAGGTGCACAGAAAAGAGGGGATTCTCCTGCTACAGGTTTCCTTAAACTTACCAGGAGAGATCTCGAACCTTGTAATCTAGGTAATTAAGTTGACAGGCCGGTCGGTCTAGTGGTTAGTGAACCTGACTACTACACCGGAGGTCGTGGGTTCGATTCCCACCCAG
>DWJZ01009898.1:0-10436 GCA_018249125.1 Asbolis capucinus
ATATGTTATAATAGAAAAGTAACTCAAAATGAAAAATTTAATAATTGTTAAGTATAGCTTTGAAAATTAGTCATTGAAAATATGTGTGTGTATGTAAATTCTTTGTAACCATTTGTGTATTTATTTGATTTATTCATATTCTCACAATTAATCCTGAAAAATAAAAGCTTTTTTTGTGTTAGTCTGGTGAATAATTTAACTGAAATTCTCAATTATCAGCTTGGCATTAAGGTCAAGTAAGTCTAAGGGATTTGAACGCCCAGAAATATTTCAGACTATTTTTGGATTATCACAAATAGCCATAGAACTATCAGATTATTCTTGAGTGACAGATTACTCCCAAGCTCTTATCTTGGGACCTCTGTACTCTCCAAATCAGTGAGAAAATACGTCTCATCTATACATACATATGGTAAATCTGTAACTAATCATTGTTTTTACATGGAAGATAGTTATTTTGGGTACACTATTGCCGGGTATTTTAATAAATAATGGAATTCAAAAGAATTGTTTTTTATGTCTGTTTGTTCGTGCTAAATTCAGAAACAGCAGATCGGTTTAGGTTGCTGTTGTTGCTGATATTTTTAGTAACCTTAGATTCACATTTTGTGTCTGTTTCATTCAAATCACTTCACGAATAAAAGGTATATTTATTCATTCAAAAATCCGTATACTCGTACATCACTTAGCTTCAACACTGAAAGCGATGACAGTTACTTATAATACATATTTATATAGCTGGCTATGATTTTACTGCTAAACTATCTTAGAATATTCATACAATAATATACTTACAGAAACACTACACGATATGGCACATTATTATAAAATCTATCAGTCTTTCTTTAACAAATACATACATTACTTAGCAATTACAATACTTAGTATTAATGAAATATCTACAATTTATGTACACATATATGTAGAAGTAATTACAAATTTAATTAATTACAACGAAATCATTTTTGAACTAGATTAAACACGAGGAACAGATAAAAAGTATCGTACTCATAGTAACTTGATTCGTAATGAGTATTGGTTATAAGTATTATGGAACAGGTATAGAGTGAGATAGATATGCATTAATTTGTCACTATTATACTACGTTACATTAAGTTGTCATATCTTACAACCTTCAAACTATTATGCCAGATTGTATCTATTGTCGTAAATGTAAAAACTTAAAAGGTTCTATTAATGTATTATACAGTTAAAAGCCATTCGTGACGTCATCATAAGTAACATGACGTGCTATGTTCAGTCAGAATATTATAACACGAATTTTGTGAATACTCATAAGTCCTATTGTATACCTGTTTGACTATAATACAAAATACATAATTATATTTAATTAGTCCAAAATACAGATTGTTAAGTAATTACAAACAGGAAAGCGAATAAAATGATATGTATTTTAATGCCAAATATGTCTTCAAAGTCTCTTTGTAAAATTCTATTTCAGAACCAAATTAATTTCGTAATATTTTATAATCATTAGATGCTTATTTTGAAGATTCTTTCACAATACCTATTCGCAACGTGAAATAACGGTTGGGAGAACAATTAATATCTTGGGCTGATGTAACGGTCGTGATTAAAATACGAACAGGGAATACAGTCCTATTATCTATAGATATTATATATACTTGTTTAAAGGAATAGGTTATTAAAAAAAACAAACGAATATTCTCCGATCGCATCAACTGCACGTATACATATATGTACACGTTTCTTTAATTTCGTAACATTCTATAATGTGCGAGTAAAAGAGATAGCATTATCAAAATGATGTTATAACATACAAGTAAATGTGACGGCTAGTATTTGTCACTCTGTCAAAACAATAATACATCAGAGTGATTATGGTAATATGTGCCTTTTATTTTCAGCAGAATGTAATGTTAATAATTCTGGATCAGTTGTGATATGGGACTTCATGTAAAACTGCGAATTAGTGTATTGCGAATTCGAACTGCGACGCCAAAAATTCAGATTTCGTGCAGTAATGGGTCTCTTTTCCAAGGTTCGGGTGACCATTTTTTTGATGGCCGTTCAACCGTGCTCAATGTATTTTGTAATTGTTATAATCGTAAAAAGAGTTGCATACTTCTGTTACTGCCAAAAAGACAGATGTAAGAAGTAGCAAGAGATTTTTATATTCATATTTGTTACTACATATGATGTAGGAATTTGTCAGTCAAACACCGAGGTAAGTATTTTAATTTTTTTAAATAATATGTACCTTATTTATTATATTTACTTATTTTCTTTGCGAGCTTTGCGAACTCTGCAACTCAGATTAGTGTACAGTCCTAATTGTGCTGTTATGATAAGAGGTTACATTATTTAAAATATTTTATATGATTTACACAAGACGGCATCTAGGTGTATGTATTTCTTTCATATCAAATAATAAGGCGGCTGGGAAAAAAGTCACTGTAGCAGTCAGTGCTGATTTGACAGCGCACTAGTGACGTACCGTTTTTAACTATAACATTGATAGCAGTGAAACTTTGTAACAATTGATTGAGCTTTGAAACTATTTTAAGAACATGTAGATGCTATTAGACGATACCAAGTATTAAGTTTATCGAAAGAGAATATCGCAAGCTCATCGCCACTAATGTTTCGTGATCTATTTTCATTTGCATTATGTTAAAAGCATCTAACGGCTTCTCACTTTCACTAAGTATGAATGTATGACGAAGCGTTATATGTGACACAGTTTTTTGGTTTTATTTAGTATTGAACTTTTATTAACAGATAACAGATACCTCTTCTTACTACCTCAACCTCGTATTAAAAAAAATGGATTTTTTTAATTGTTACGATTATGTATTGTTGCATAAAAGTATACTACATACATATAGTATTATTATATTAACAGACCGCTTGTCTAGTGGTCTGACTGCTATATCAAAGATCGTGGGTTCGATTCCCATCCAGGTCGAACTTTTCTGTAATGAGCAGGAATATTTGCTCTGTGTGTCTAGGTGTAAACATATATATAAGTATGTAAACATATATATATATAAATATATAGTATGTTTGGTTATCAGTTGTCTGATCACCATAGTACAAGCTAACGCCTAGTTTGGGATCAGATGGCCGTGTGAGTTGTCCAAAGATACTTATTATTATCATACTATTCGAGCAGTATGTAGGTACTGATCCATCCATTAGCATTACAATGTCCACTGTTGGATATAGCCTCTCCAATTTACGCCATTCTCAGCGGACCTGACCTCCTAATGCTAGCTTAACCTGAGTACTAATATATAGAAGTACTTTTTCAACATTTTTTTTGTTTACGGTGTAATAATACTAGTTTGAGATGAAAATAAAAAATGCATTTTTTAAGATAGGTTTTAAAAAGTAGTTTATCTGATCCAAAACAAAGCGATGGCTTGTACTATGGTGATCAGACAACTGATATACATACATATATATTTTTAATACACACTTATATATTATAAATATTTGCACCCAGACACGCAGAACAAACATTCCTGCTCATCACAGAAAAGTTTGGCCTGGGTGGTAATCGAAACCACTATCTTTGGTGTAGAAGTCAGGTTGTAGGTGATCGAAAAATATAAGCAACAACGGGTTGGTACGAGGATGGGATCCTTAAAAATATAATTTTTATTTTTTAAGGCAATAAATGTTACTCAGGCAATTTAATATGGGTAGTTATTAGGTATATCAAATAATATTCGTTTTCCCCGAAATTATATTCCAATATTTTATCACCAGAAATATCAGGATATGTTTTTTTCATCTTTCAAAATGTCTCAATTTTAAGTCGGCGGAAATTACACCACGTTGGGAAATACTAGGTTCTTTTAGCACAAACTTGATATTCCTGGAACAGTCACTAGGGTGTTCCGGAACGTAGCGTACAGACTGCTTGTCAGCTGACGACGAGCGCTGCCAGGATAATGTGTGACACGCTTCTGATGACGTCAGAACTCGAAGACTGCGTTGACTCATAATCTAAACAGAAATAATTTATGATTTAGTGTCAATAGGAGTTACAATATTCAATAATGTTAATATCCAACACTAAGATACTAGTTAGTAATGTACGTACTTCAGTGATATACCGTTGTTTGTATGTGATATTACTGCATAGCAAAGAAAGGCTAGTCAGTTACGTGTCAGTTTTTGAGCGCGTAGGAAATCCGACATTTATGAGCAAACCAAAATGTTGGTAACTTTAAAACACCTCGTTGTTTAATAATATACAGCCTTAATTATTCCCGTAGCACGCCAAAATTCAAACGAATAAGTTTTCATCGTTAAATAACGATATTATTCAGTTCGTCGGCGACTAGTCGGCACATCTCTAGTTGTCTGATTGAGATCGTTAGAGCGATAAGACTGCCTTTTCGTACCATGATGTATACACCTAATTAACTATAAGCCTATTATTTGATGTACAATATTTGTATTGTATTGTATAATCACATTTTATAAGTATTTAACGATTAATTAATTAACCATATATCCCCATTTTCTCGACTTGTATAGGCTTTAAATAATCTTTATAGGCTTTAAATAAAATATCTTTAATTGGTGTATCTATGTACAAGTTTTCTCCAGATATAAAACGGTCCATAGAATTATTATTGCTAACGGTCTAAATTTTTTTTTTGTGCGTGACTGGCTGTTGGTCTAGTGGTTAGTAAACCTGACTCTCAAGACGAAGGTCGTGGGTTTCGCACCTAAAACATTTTTTTCTGCGATGAGTAGGAATACTTGTTCTATATAGGGATGTAATAAAAATGTCTTTATAATTATAAGTACGGTATCAGTTATCTAACCACCATAGTACAAGCTAATGCTTAGTTTGGGCTCAACTGGCCGTGTGTGAGTTGTCCTGTGATATTTATTATTTAATAATATTAAAATTTAATAATAGTATTGATAATAATAATAAATTTGGAAGCCTATATTTTAGTCTACAAACTTCTACCAGCATAGGATCGAAGTCAACGTTGGCCTGACGCTATCTTTTATGTTATGAAATGTTTTCGTCAATGTGACGTCCAATGTTACTCGAAGGGAATTAACTTAGGGTCGTATATATATATTTGACAAGAGAACTTCCTAATGACATGATACGCGCAATCGAGATATTAGATATAATATGAGAACAAAACATATACACGTAGCCGGGGATAGGTTGCAGAAAAATGTATTAATATTTTATAAAAAATATACATATAATATTACTTACTAAATGTTTGTAATTGAAATTTCGATAATGATATTTAAATTGCATAATTATCCATGAATCATTGCCTAAATTAATTAAATTTAAATAAATGTTTCAACTTCAAATGATATATTTAATGATATTTATTTATATTATACATATGTCTGCTACGGGTAGAACATAGCGAATGTTATTTATATTTACAAGAAATGTAAACATATTATTCACAATATCTGTTGTTTATCAGGAACATCATCATAATACAGAAACTTCAGGATTTGTATCACAAACATTTAAAAAA
The DNA here is from genome assembly GCA_018249125.1 of Asbolis capucinus. Classification (NCBI taxonomy): domain Eukaryota; kingdom Metazoa; phylum Arthropoda; class Insecta; order Lepidoptera; family Hesperiidae; genus Asbolis; species Asbolis capucinus. The sequence goes on from DWJZ01009898.1 coordinate 5,523, forward strand.
TACATGTATATAAACATGGCACAAAGCATTCGCACAAAAAAAAATCACAATAACACAAAGATTTCAAATAAAATTAATAATTATAATCTTATTCAACAAATTACAAAGCCACGTATATTACTACTAAACAGATATGTAAACAAAACAAAATTAAATTATTGGCTTTATATTTTGATTAATAAATTATGACTGGCAAAAATAAAACTGAAAAGAAAAAAAAAAAATACATATTCACACATCGCAGTAGCGTCGCAATAGACAACATAAATAACATCATCAATAAAAGGGAACATGAAATCCACATACAATGTTTTTTCCAGGCTATCCTGCTTTACAATACTTATACAATAGTCGGTTTAATGAAGACTCGACTACAAGACTTGTCACCGGCGCTGAACAATAGCTCGCGCTGCGAAAGATTGTTTTAATCAACAAATACGATAGAATTTATTATATCAATTGAATGGGATTTGAATTAAGAATAGAATATGTTCTTATTTTAAATATTTTTTGTTTTAATTTTATTCTGAAGTTTTTATGATTATTTAATTGTGTTTAGATGGCTGTAGTCATTTGGTATAGTATGCCTGCAAATCAACTGTTACCGAAGCAGATAAACATTTGTTCTCGGGTCATGACTTTTGCTTGTGTGCGTATTGATCGTAACACAGCGAATCCTAGTGCGTCAAAATGAGTGTAGGAGCGGTTATTTAGTATTTAATTTTTCTTTACTTTTTAAACATACGCATTGATTCGAAAGCACCAGAATTCTGCTTTATTTCATCCCTTTGTGCAAAATAAAATGTAAAAAGGTTATCTACCGTGTGGGTTTTAATTATAATGAATCTCGTAACATTATTTTCTCAGAATACCTAAAAGAAATAGGTGGAAACTTTGTAATACAAAATCTGTTCGAACAATTTTAGTAGCGAATTACTTTCCAGTAACGAAGGTGCAAATTTCAAACTAGAGTTTAAGCACTTAGACTGCAGCTTCGGCTTTAGCAATTATTTTCGTCAGAAACTCATCTCCTCTCAATTTATTCTACGTTTTAACGTAGCTTTACGTTAAAAAGTTTTACGTTACAAAAATACTTGTTTCGTTAAAAATATTTGTTTCGTTAAAAAAATACTTGTTATTTATAAAAATACTTTTTGGATGTATCATATTATTATCTACAATACTCGGTGGAAATTCGATCTGGATTTTTTATTATACAAAGTTAGTCGACAATTCCAGATTCGATCTGGAATGTTAACGTTAAAAATTGACAAGTTTGTACGGTAAAAATTCCAGATCGAATTTATACATTAAACTCAAAGATAATTGGACTATCGGAGATGAATAGAAAGTAAAGTACGTGGACATTATAATACTGATCGGTATTACACGTTACATTATAAGGTCAGTTGGTCTAATGTTTTGACAGAGAAAATTTACCCTAGAGTCGGGACTATGTAGTCATATGCACGACGTAAATGTTTTAAATTTCAATATACCTAGTCGTTTTTATGTAATAAGCAGGTAAACGAGTAGACGTCATCCGATGGTAAACAGTCACCGCCGTTCATGGACATTAACAACACCTGGGGTCACTAACGGGTTGCCAGCCGGTAGGAAAAAATAAACCCGCACACGCGGGTAATATAAAAAACAAAAGGAATATTATTACACTTCAAATACCGCTCAGATATTAAGTGCATCAGCAAAAGTCATGCTGACGGTAAAATGTAAAAAAAAAATTTTAGGGTTCACACAAGCCAACTGATTCCAAACTAAGCATTTACTTGTACTGATAACCATACATATATATTTAAAAAACATATTTATATAGATATTTATACATACACGGAACAAGCATTAAAGTGACAGAAAAGTTTGTTTTAGGTGGGTAGTCAGGTTTTCTAATAATCTAGTTAGTCCAGCCAATAGTGAAATAATTTACTGTATAAAAATATTATTAAATTATATAAAAATATAGATAATTCTCTTCTTACCAACATCTTTCCACTCTTCTATCTCATAATCTCCAATAACTCTGTTTTCTGCGGAACTATCTCGCCAACGATTTTTATTTTTACCTGCCAAAAAACCTTGAATTATTTTCCTTATAAAACACTGAAATAACTTCAAAAGATATCTTCAAACGTCAAGCCGTAGCCTGGGGTATATTCTAAATACAAAATATGTGAAGAAAAAGTAACAATAACCGAACATTGAAAGTCAAAGAGCAAACCGAATCGCTTTTCCCAGAATAATATTACTAACGATCCCAATTGTACTGAGGCATTGAACTACGGTGGCAAAACCAATAAATACAAAATCCCTCATCGACCTTTGTCGATCGAATCCTCTAGAACAGAGGTTCTCAAACTTATTTTTATTAAACCACTTTAAAAAACATACGTCATCGCCACTTGTTCAATGTAAAAAAACTAACCCACACCCCGTGCTGCATTTTTATTTTTATTAATTTTTATCTTAAATATACGCTTAACTACACCTGATGGTAAGTGGCGATGAAGTCTTCGATGGTAAAGCGCGCTAACTTAGTCGGAGCCAATTTATTCTGGACTTGAAAATATTTACATTGTAATCGAACTGACGCAGGCAACTTTTTACCAACTACCAAAATTTCGTGAATAAGGCCATAATTTGAGAAGAATATTGAAAAATCCTCGCCTATTAACCGATATTGAGTATATAATACATAGATTTTTTTTCAATATAATAAGATCACTTATAGATTACAAATTACGTGCTTAAAAAACAAGGATTATTTTATATTGCCGTTATCCATTGCTGGGCAACGATTGTTGATAAATTATATTTTTGAATCGTGGCCAAGATATAGACGAAAAATCTCAAAACTAATAGTATACTTCAACAAAATATTGTGTAAACAGTGAAGTAAAGACAAGCCAACATCTTATTCTTCACTATCGAAATCAAGAAATCTTCTTGCAATAATTTTTATACCTGTATTTTATTCTATAATTGTAAACTAACATAACTTTTATAACTGTGTTTTATTTACAACTTACGGCCCTCCGTTTTATGTTGACGATCCCCGTCAAGTCTCCGTTATACCCCTGGGGAGTCAAACTGATTGGGACGATGGGATCCCAACGCTTTGGGAATCACTGTTCTAGAATGTCGATGAATACATATATATAAAAGGCAAGCGGGCTAACGAAACTTTTGTCTTTCAAAGCGTGGTTTATGTGGCAATATTGAATTTCAAAATGTTCCAATAATCATTTGGGTTTTAATGAGATGGATGTGAAAAACTAATCCTGAAAGTATTCAACTGAAAAAGGGTTTATCAGGGGTGAGAAATCCGCGTCCCGCGGGCCGTATGCGGCCCTTTGAGCATTTTAGAATTAGACTTTTTATGATTAGAAGGTCAAACACTGTGTCGAATCATAAAATAATACAACATAAAAAATCATTATTAAACAAGAACTGAGAAAATATGTATATTAAAATTTTACATAGTCACTCTAAAACGTTAAGAAGATTTGTTTAAATATAAATAATGCTAATCTATGTGCAGCCCTCTAGCAAATTACAAATTTAAAATTGGACCTTTAATTCAAAAGGTTGCTCACTCCTGGTTTATATGATTGAATTTCAGTTTTCAGTCAAGATTTAGTAGTAGTAGTTTAGTAGATTTAGTACAAGCCAATTACTAGAATTTCATGTTACTTTATACATTTTTTTTATAAGCATTTATTTAACTTGCATTGCATGTTTGTATGGACGATTGTTTGGAAAACAATAAGGTGTGATACTTACGAGTTAAATTAAAGAGTTACGTCCTTATTGTTTCCGTCGTTGATGTGTATTACAGTCTGTTTGATTTTTAAGATCCTATGTTACGTACTCTACACTTCGTTTGTCTTTACTTTTCTTACTATATGCCCATTCCTCTTCTCTTGAAGACTCCTACATCGTACTTAGGCGGAAACACCGACGTAAGCAAGTTATTCCAGTTTCTTGCGGTACGCATAATAAAAGACGAAGAAAACCACGCCGTTCGGTCTGGCGTATGTTCACGACACAAGGATGGATACCTGCCGTATGCCGGGTTGTTTTACGCATTATTAGAGATTACTTTAAAAGTTATCGTGAAATCTAGCTCAAAAAAAAATAACATCTCCAATCAAATAAAACATCAAAATCGATTTACCCAATATAACGAATAAAAAAATATAGTAGATTCAAAACCTCCTTTTAAGTCAATTAAAATAATACTAAAACGATATCGTGAGTACTTGTAGTATTATTATTTACTCGTACTATTTATCCAGTGCTTCTGTTAATCTCTTGAACTATATCGTTCCACATTTCAGCCACAATACTACCACAATACCACAACGGATGCAGCGTCGCTGTGATATTGTACGTGTGAACGAGCAATTGATCTGGTGTAACGAGGACACCAGCTGATTGAATTATAAACGGAATAATTATAATTATAATCACAATAAATATAACCAGAATAATTATATTCGTAGAATCGTTTAAAATCTGATTGATTAATGTAGAATGAATTTGCTGTGATTATGTATGGAATTTTATTTGTATGAAAGTTTGACATAAACCACAAAATACTTTCAGTACAGTACGAACTTGACAAACAAAACATCTATGATATTTCTGCTATAATTTCATTTTATAAAATAGTCAAGTACATACGGAATGTTCATATATTCTAATCATACATTTTTGGAAGTTCACAAAATTCTGGAATGTAACTTCTTGATTTATGACTTAATTAAAATCTTATTACACAAATTGACATTTTGTTAACTTATTATCAGAGAAATTTGATTCATCTGATTACCTGGTAGTAAGTGAACATTGCTATGGACTTTAGAAACACAATGCTGGGGTTGTAAACGCGTTGCC
>DWJZ01009899.1:0-10435 GCA_018249125.1 Asbolis capucinus
GAAGTGAGGGCAGTTTCTAGTGTCGTATAAATACGAGGCTTTCGGTGACTGAAACCGCAATCTTCGTGAATGTGTACCAGTATAGCAGAAATCCGTTTTGTACGCGCACGATATTTCATCCCAATGGCCGACTTTATGCTCTAAGCTGTGACGCTGTTTATTTAAACTATCTGATATATTGCGGAGCGGGAAACGCTTGTCCTTTTACATCGTATTTCGGTCGCAATAAGTAAATACCAGACTACATATTTGGTTTGTTCTGAAAATACAGACTTTTATAAATTTTTATAAATGCTGTCACCGTTTTTGTTTTTTTCTCGGTAAGAGATCCTGTCAGCGAATGTTACACAGCGAAAGTTAAACATAATTAAATTTATAAATAAATTGTTAACTACCTTTCTGAAATTGTCAAATATGTATATGCGTCAAATGAAAAAAACCACCTCACGACCTTTTCTGTAACGACACTTACTGTTAACGCCATCTATGGAACATCTAGGGAACTACATACTTTATGTCTGCATTTTTTGAGCTATGAAACTCACGACATTGCCTCTGTACTATGTATGTAAATAATATATTGTACATAGAATTAAATGCAAAAGTAACAATTTAAAAGTATTTCCTGCACAATAAAATATTTCCTGACGATTCAAAAAACACATGTTTAAGTTTTCACTTCTATCAGCACTGTCACTGTTTTTTACAAGCTATTAACTAACTTGCTGTGTATGTTTGTATATTACTATGTTAATATATTTGTTTGTTACGGTTCAAATCTTGCAAGCTTATAGACCCACTTGCTCTTACATTACGGAGCGGAATTTTTACATAAAGTTTTCATCCTAATAATAAATCATTTTTTGACAAGCATAACTTATTAAAGCTTGACAATAATTAAAGCCTGTGTTTTTGAATATTTTTAATAAACCTCGTTTTAATATATATTTCTAAACATTTTATAAGTTAATAAAGGATATACAAAGTGGAGAACTTTGTATATCCTTTACAATTTTATATGCGAATATCTTTAGCCCCGAAACCTCTTCAGTCATACGAAATAGGCTCATTCGTTACGAAAACTGCTCGCATCGGGCGTGAGTTTTTCATAAACACGTAATTTTATTCTAACACCCGCCGTATTCCACGGATATCGGAACCAACACTCCGCCAATGAAATATGGTTTCGCACACAACAGCCAGTTTTAAAAGTTAAACAGCAATAACACCTGTCGTTGTATAATACTGAATTGCTGAAGTATTTTTGTGTCTACTATGTGTATATATTATTTACTAGCTTCCGGCCGCGACTTTGTCCGCGTGAAATAGTTACTTTGGGCTAAAGTTAACTTTAACCCGTGAGTACGTTTCTGTCACACATGATTTTTGCGAAACTTCAACCGTTTACGCAGCGCACTCAGCGGAAGTTCTCAATAGGAAAAAATCTCCCGATTTTGAAACATTTTTCTTTGGTACTCCGCTCTTATTAGTCTTAGCGTGATGATATACATACCTATATCCTATAGCCGTCCTCGATGAATGGTCTATCTAACACTGAAAGAATTTTTAAAATCGGACCAGTAGTTCCTAAGATTAGCGCGATCAAACAAACAAAGAAAAAAATTCTTCAGTTTTATAATATTAATATAGATTTAAAGAAATTTAATTCCACGATAAAATGTCTATACCCTTTGTAAGTTTTTATCTGACTCCAAAAAAGGAGGTTTTAATTTCGTGTTTGTTTTATACTTTTGGTCAGAACTTTTTACTTTTTTTTATCGAAAGCTGGTATTTGACAGGTGGCCCATTTTATACAAGTACAGCGACATCTGACGAGTAGTTTCTCAATTATCCTTAATAATTAAATGCGTATATATTTCCTATGCCTATATTGACAGTAACCATTTCATTGTATTACTTATCGGAGTCATTTGAAGTCAGTTCTTTTTAATGATAAAAAAAAATAATACCTCGCAAGTAGGTAACTTTTCGCTAAATATTTGCGCTCTATAGAACATGATTGTTCTAATTAAGATCTAATTATCTCTATAGAACATGATTGTTCTAAAGATAATAATTTATCTGACGATAAAAACTGAGACCGACTGTTTTACTTACCGTACGTAGCATTGAATCGTTCATAAAATTTGACCACTAGCGGTCACCCATCGTCCTACCGACCGCGGCCGCTGTTGCTTTACTTTTTCGGTCGCCAACTATCGAAACAAGCGGCCGGGCTATGAACGTTTTCTAAATCTATGTACGTAAAATATATATCATCATTTGCTTTCGTCTTTATAATATTAAGAGAATTGCGAAGACATTTCTCCTTCTGACGTATAATGTATGAGGACGACATGACGCTGCTTTTTCGCGTATTTGTGACAACTTCGATAATAATCATTTTTTTCTTAACAAAACCGATTTCAAATGCTTTCAACAAGTAACACTTTGAAAGTGTCGATCGATCGATCGACGAACGAACGATATAAAAAAAAATACACAGGAATTGAACATCTCTTCCTATTTTGAAGTCATTAAAAAGAATAGGTGTTATATTGTAAAAATATCGTTTATGACAATGATTGGTAGTGCCAGATATTCGCCAGCCAATTCCGTTTGTTTTGTAAAGCAAGTTTGTTTATAAGGTTACTAATATTAGAAAGCTGAAATGTCTGTTTGTTTGAAAACGTCTCAGGGAGTACGAGTTCGAAATGAAAAATTCTTTCTCTGTTGAATACTCCAGTTACTGAGGAAGGTTGTAGGCTGTAAAACATTACGCTACGGCTAAAAGGAGCTTTGTATTAAAAGGAAATAATACGTCCTTATACTAATAAATACGTTATTCAGAAATATCTCTCTTTGTAAAGCTACTGTTTTATACAACAAGATTTATTAAAATATTTAAAAACACAAGCTTTAATTATGAAACTAATAGGTACGAAGAAACACGTCAAATTTCATAGCTGTATTATTAACCGTTGAGGAGTTCCATTGTCTGGAGCCAATGCGGAAGGTACTATCAGGTCATGCTTGTCATAAAAATGCATTGTCATCAGATCGGAAGGTTTATGCAAAATTTCAACTCCGTAATGTAAGAAGAAGTGGGTCTAATAAAGCTTGCAAGATTTGATCCGAACACTCAACAAACAAATATACTACAAACACAACATACATACTAATATACAAACATACACTAGTAAAACAACATTGTAAAACAAAATCTTGTAAAATTACATTGAAAATACGTGAAATTACAAAACACATTACACACACTACCATATACATATTTGACACACACTGACGTTTGGCAACTTCGGTACTGTCAATAATAAATTATTTCTACGAAGGAAGAACAATTTGCTGAAGAATAGCTAAGTAATTATTTTTGGCAAGTTTCATAGAAATTCCACTGAAACTTAATTAAAGGTTTTTCGCGTTAATCAAACTTAATTTCATTGAGTGACCATCACACGCTTATAAACTTGTGGCTTGCTTCGAACCTTAGTCATCGGGCGAAATAAGCAAAAGGGGATACAGTCGGTAGGAAGATTTCCAGAAACTCCGCAAAAGAAAAACTTCATATAAAAATGTTCAGTACTAACATATGTAGCGATACACTAGACTTACATTAAATTTTCAAAGAAAAATTGGCACCTTTTAGAGATCCCTATAAATTTAACTAAAATAAATTTATAAAGTCAAACAATATACACACATACATAGCTCGGTAGTTGGTTTCGGTTGGAAGTGATCGAAAGAGTTAAGCAACAGCGGGCGCGGTTGGTAGGAGGATGGGTGACCGCTAGTGGCAAAAAAATTTCCAGACGTTTGCGTGTTTCGGGGGACATGCAAAGCCGTCAATCCCGGTTGTTACCATTAGATTTCAATTGTTAAACCAAGTCGGAGACCTTCAGGCAGCATAAAAACTTCCGACACTTGGGTTGGCCACTAATCCTCCACCAATCGCTCTAGACCTCAGTATCAATAGATACTTATGCTCAGTAGTTGCCATCCATTGATAGTTCAACTCATTGGTTGGAGCCGACATTCGACACTTGCACAATGTGGAAGATTATGACCTGAATTCCTCACATTGTAAGACGCGAATCCCAGCAGTGAAATAGTTACGACTTGCCATGATAAATAGCGATATTTGCGCCATATTTGAGCATGTTCTTCTTCTGTCAGCCGAGCTGAAGTGGAATATTAATGGTACAATTGGGATTGGCTCAGGTTGGATCTATTATATATGCTTTCCTTCTTTCTGTGTCTTGCTCACGTGTATATATTTCTTTCCTGGCAGACATAGCGTTAACGACACTCTAGTTAAATGCAGCTATTGTCCATCCAGCTGTACAGCTGTACTTACAATCAGGTGACCCACTTGCTTGTTTTCCTGCTTACAACATCAAAAAATAACTTACCTATCTGGAGGTTCAGTAGCCTTATTATCCTTAGTCAAAGGCCTAGAATCAAATAGCAGCCACTTGATGATCTGCGCTTGGAGTCCTGATAGCAGAGACCTGGTCCCGTTACGTGGCGCTGCAAGGCCATAACCCAGAGGTTGGTCAGCAGGCCTCATTACGAGAGGCGTTCTGATCCATTCGCCTCGAGGAGGACACGATGCTGTTCCGAATGCTACTATTCGTAACTCCTAGAAGTTGAAAAAGGATAGTTTATAGGTTTATTCTAGGTAAAGCTCAAAATATATTTACTTCACATGCCTAAAATCCTTTTCTGCAATTTCTGACTAAAACAACTAGAATTAAAACATATTAAAATATTTAAGTAATAAGTCTCCTTGAGAGTTATTCGCAGCACCTTCTTTTAGAACCGCTTTGATTAGATTTGATAAAGCAATGTAATTTGACTTATAATTGAGCTCATAGCCAACTTCATATGAAGGGAACTTAAAGGCAAACATATTTCGTATTTACTTAATAACTTTGCTTTTGATTCCTGCCACTTTGTCTGATGACGAAAGGAGAAAATGTCGCTCAAAACGGCATCGGTCCATTTGAGCTAAAAAGATGACTTATGACAATTAATATCATAGCTGCCAGCTTTAGTCGCAAATTTATAGTTTCTGTTGTGAATATAATTTATCACTGGTTTATAAATGTGTATGATGCATCTGGATCAAGTTTCTAAGTACTAGGGTATCATGAGGTGCATATATATTCAAAACTTACGCAAGCCAGCTCCTCGGTAATAGGCTTTCCACCCGCGACAGCCGGCTTAGATCCGGCCAGCAATCTATTCCGAGCATACAGCACTCTCTCTGCAAAGGATCGAAGAGAAAAATAAAAATAAATTTCATTCGGAATATCACAGTTATTGAGAATAACTGGGAAAATAAAATTTCATGACTGTATACATTTCTATGTATTCTATGTGTATTATACCAGTTGATATGTCAATAACGATGTTTTCATTAGCGAATCATTTTAATTTAATGAACTGTTCATGTACTAGACGCTGTTTAAAGTCAGGGTGATCGTATGAAAGAAAAAAAAAATCATTCTTAATAATGTTGGATAATTTCCTGAATGTTTTTGTAGTTGGTGAAGTATTTTTCCTTAATGTTGTTGTGTTTGATGAAATATTTTCCTAAAATTTTATGGTAGTTGATGAAGTATTTTCCCTTAATGTTGTGGTAGTTGGTGAAGCATTTTCCCTTAATGTTGTGTTAGTTGGTGAAATATTTTCCCTTAATGTTGTTGAGTTTGACGAAATATTTTCCTAAAATTTTATGGTAGTTGGTGAAGTATTTTTCCTTAATGTTGTTGAGTTTGACGAAATATTTTCCTAAAATTTTATGATAGTTGGTGAAGTATTTTTCCTTAATGTTGTTGTGTTTGATGAAATATTTTCCTAAAATTTTATGATAGTTGGTGAAGTATTTTTCCTTAATGTTGTTGTGTTTGATGAACTCTTTTTCCTTTTTATATTATGTTATGTTATGGCAGAACTTAGCCGGAACCAAGATCCATGCAATTGGGCCGAAATGTTGGTGCAAAAAATATATTTTGTGAGTAGCCGTAACATCGCATAATGTACACAGTCAACGATGAATAGAGTTTAAAATCAATTTTCCCTTTTCCTGTTGAAGTTGGCGAATTATTTTTACTTAATAATGTTGAAATAGGTGAAGTATTTTCCCGGAATGTTGTTGTTATTAGAGAAGTATTTTCACTTGATATTGTTGGAGTATTTTCCTTAAATGTCGTTTGGTGGTTTATACACTGTCTAAGCAACTTGCTTTTAACCAAATTATTTTAAATAATTTTATTTTAACTAATTAGACGTATTCAGTACCAACGATCGCGAAAGTCCGATATACGAACGAATTTTGTCATCCACTCCAGCCAAACGTGCCAAAAATCCGTGGACTATATAAAATATTTTTAATGTGACGCGCTTTCGACGATGTTATATAGCACGCGTGTCATGTTTGTTTCGCTATATCGATTTGAAGTTTATAAAAACAAAGTTTTATGATCACAAATTTCCGCAAAAAATCTCTTCTACTATGCCTATTCTCTCCTACTAGCTTATGCTCGTCCCTAAGTTTATTTTCGTACCAATTTTTATTTAAGTCTGCTCAGTGGTAGGCGTAAAAGCGTAACAGAGAAAGCAGATAGAAGCGTAACAAAGACTTTTGTATTAATTTATGTTGCACCTGATTATTGGAAATAAATGCGACTTCATATATTTACCACCTTTACTTTTACATAAATGTTAACAACCATGATCACTAAAAACGACATAATACGCAATTAAATTGAATGCGCTTTTGTAAAAAGAAACGTCAAAGATATTCTAGGAAATGTAAATAAAGTTATTCGAACCGAATATCTCCTCTTGTGACGTCCCGAGCACGTGTTTCCTTAGCATTTGTGTTGGAAATTCCGAACTTGAGCGAAAAATCTGTCGCAAGCTGACCCGTTTCGATAAAGTATTCACAAAACTTTATGCTAAAAGCTATCGAATAGTTTTTTCTCGACAACGTTGCAAAAGGTAAAACTGCCGATAACAAAATAACAGCTTTAAAACAAAAGTTGTGTTGTAAGATAGGTATCTTTTTGAAGTTTTAATAGAGGTAGTCGTTTTGGGAAATCGCCTTTGAGGTGGATAAAATTTTCCTTGTTATATTTTGGAAGTATGGAATATTATAAAAAAGGAAAGATCGAAGAAGTAAACGGCGATAGTATGACTGTAACTAAGAGTTTCTCGATAGAAAACGTAAAGGTATTTTCGAGCAAACAAATTGATATCACATTAAATTCGAATGAATTTAAATTAAGAACGGTTAGGAGAGAAATAAAGACGGTACGTTTACATAAACAACATTTACCGAGAACTGTTTATATACTTTCAACCGATAAATTAAATATTGAAAATTGTGTAACTGACACAATATGAAATTAATGTTTCGAATTAGTAACAAATCTATGAAATTTGGAATAAAAACTTTTAAACGCTCATTCTATTCTGTCCCGGACCAAATAGATTCGGAATTACTAGAAATCCTTCCGAAAACGAGAAGCAATTTAACAAAGCGCATATGACGCCCAAACTTGATTTGGCGAGCGAAATCAAATCTAAAGGCATTTCTTTCCGTATCACATAAAATAAAAAGGATATCACTCGAAGCAAATTGGTATTCTATCAAGAAAGAGACGCTAGTGTCTCAAAGGCTGGTGGTTCACTAGAACGTTTTCCATTTCAAAGGTCTTTTGTTATTGAAATAAGGTGTTATACTGAATTGACTGTAAGTGAATACAGCGAACCAGTTCACTACAATGCCGTGTATCAGAGCTTGACGCACGGAAATAACGTGTGAAATGTGAACTGCATTGGAGGTAATTACGTTCGTGTCGCACGATCCGGCGTCAGGGGCAGGTTATAATATGGCTATACGTGATTGAGTTCGCACTTGAACCGTGTGCAGGAGGAATATTTTCTTGAAGACATGCATCGAGGGCCGTGCCGTAATAATTCTTCGACCTTAAAATATGTGCTGCTGTCTTTATATTAAAATATTATGCTGTGTGGTGACTTCCCACAACACATCATGCGATGACGTCACGACAAGACCTGAATCATGTTTTTGGGTTTTCTGTATCGTTAGCAATATACAAGATCCGACTAACAATTTTCCGGAGTTCGGCCGCTTCCCAGGCATGACACTTCGCCTTGTGGGAGATCTCCCCCTATGCTAAAGCTGTTTTTTCTAGTGGTACGTAGGAATTTCGAAAACTTGTTAATTTTGCTGTGTCCACACGGGCGTCCTTTCGTTCGTTCGTCTTTCCAACTGTCTGTCCGTCTGTACAGTCTGATTGGATTCTGGCGCAGTGTTTAGTACATCATGGCAAAAAAGTTGTAAAACAAAATTTTTGAAATACTTTTTGAAGTACATCCCCTAAAGGTAAAGTAGGGACTGAATTGTTTATCACGTCTGTCTCATCGAATGGAATATCCTTGGACAGGTCTTCTTTAATCACTTTGGGTATGAATGCCGTTTGTTGACACAGGTGTCTGTTTGTGAAAATTTTACCTTCAAAGTCATTTTTTTTACTAAGGTAATTTGTACTTCCTTTTATAAACTAAACGGTTGGTTGTAGAAATTTGAATAACATTGTCATGATCATTTAATAAATTTCAATATAAATGAATTGTGGCAAACCGTTTCTGGTGTATTTGTTGGTAACGAGTTTTTATTTTAGCTACGCAATTCTAAACTGCCAAAGGCTCCAGATACACTTGGGTGCTTTTATCAGAATAATAATATTATACATCTTAAGAGACTGGTGCCATACATCGTAATAGTAGCTTTGTGAATCAATAGAAGAATGAAGATTAATGTATGAAGTTTTTATTTAGAAGCATATCGGGAAGATTTTAGTTTGTTGGATTTTAAAAGAATTAACGGTACTCCGTTTATAATAAAATAATTGATCTATTACAAGTGACGGAATATTTTTACCTCTTTGACTGGCCTGTTGGTCTTAAGGTTAGTGAACCTGTCTGCTACGCCAAAGGTCGTAGGTTCGATGCTCATGATGAACAAACTTTTGTGTGATGAGCAGGAATGTTTGTTCAGTGTTTGGGTGTAATTAAAATATGTATGACATTCGCTATAATGTTGAAGTAAAACATCGTGAGGAAACCTGCATGCCGGGGAGTTTGCACAACTCAAAGGTGTGTGAATTCTGCCAATCCACTCTAGGCCAGCGTGGTGGACTATGGCCTTAACCTTCTCATTCAGACCTGTGCTCAATATAGGGCCGTGACGGGTTGAGATGATGTGTTTAAAAATATGTTTATGGTTGTATGTTTATCAGTTTTCTGATCACCACAGTTCAAGGTAACGCTTAGTTTGAGATCAGATCGCCGTGTGTTATATAGTGTGTTAGATATTGCTGAGATATTTATTTATTACTAGCTGTACCCGCAGCTTCGCTTACACACGTACATTGTTTTTTTTGTTACTAGTGGACCAAAAATACTATACAAACTTTCATCCCGTATCCTAAGGGAATAATTAAGGGGTATAATTAGGGATGGAAAGTTTTCTAAATGATAAGAATTTCTCGAGATTTAAAGTAATTCCACAAATAAATACTACATATATTGAGAGGCAGTTTAATACAAAATTTCATCCCCCTTTTCCATCCTTTATAGGATGAAATTAAAGAAAGTCTGAATTTATATTGAAGGTAATATATTAAGGATATGTAAATTTCAAATTCATGGTAAACACATACATACATATAAATATCACCCAGGAGCCTGTATTGAAAATTTCGAAATATTCACATTATTTTACCTTCTTTTTCTTTTCGTAACAAAACATAAACAAAAATGAGAAACACCTATTTCGTTAATTTGAATAAGGCATGTTTGTTGCCAATTTCAAGTTCGGTTGACATTTAATAAAATTCCCATACAAACTTTCTTCTCCTATTCCAGCCGAATCCTGGAATTATTCGGAATAAAAAGAATTCGAAATGCTAATCGGGGATATGAGTAATAACTTTACAAAGTGTCATCAAAATCTGTCCACGGGTTTTTTACGTGATGCACATTCAGACAGACAGAAATTCCAAAAAATATATTTTCGTGCTCTATCTCGATATTAGTGTCCCCTCATCAAAATTTTGAAAAAATATTCAATGTACCGGAAAAATTGAAATTGAAAAATTGAATTTTATTATAGTATAGATACTATGTACGACAGGCCGGTTGGTCTAGTGACAGGCTGGTTAATCTAGGGGTTTGTGAACCAGACTTCTGCACCAGAGGTCGTGGGTTCGTTTCCCACCCAGGTCATACTTTTCTGTGTTGAACAGGAATGTTTGTTCTGTGTGTCTGGGTGTATAATAGAAATATCTATTTAAGTATGTATTTAAAAAGTATATATGTATGT
>DWJZ01009900.1:0-10435 GCA_018249125.1 Asbolis capucinus
CAATGGGCTGGCCATATAGTTCGTAGGACCGACAACAGAAGGGAAGAAAGGTTCTTGAATGGAGACCAGGCCTCGGAAAAAGGAGCGCAGGGCGCCCCCTACCAGATGGACTGACGACCTAAAGAAGTCGGGTAGATCCTGGATTCAGAAAGCTCGGGCCAGGTCAGTAGCGTAAATTGGGGGAGGCCTATGTCCAACAGTGGATGTTTAGTTTTAGTGCTGATGGATGGATGGAATTGGCAAAACCACGTCTGCCAGGTCAGCTAGTCGGGATATAAAATTTAAAAGAACAACAAAAATACTTTTCTTCGCAGCTAAACAAACACCAAAAAAATTAAATTTAAAACCATTACGTACACAGTTATTTTATATATGTATATTACAGCATAAGGACGCGAAAAGATTAGATCTCAAAAAACAAAGAAACTCGCCACTGATTTTCAGTCCAACCCTTCCTCGGACCTTTTCTATGAAATAGTAACCAAATATCGAAAGTAAGCATATAACTACTAGTTTCGTCCCCGGCTTCATCCGCGTGGTACGGTCGTCGATAAATAATAATTCCTGGCTATAATCTATCTCTGTACTAAGTTTCATCAACATCGGTTCATTAGTTTTCGTGTGTAAATGTAACAAACATCCATCCATCCTCACAAATTTTCGCTTTAAAAGTATTAATAGGGTTACGATAAAAAAAATTGATACGACCTTAGTTAACCCGTATTAGAGAACAAACGGTTACAATTCAAATAATTCTATCCTAAAAATATATATTTATACAAAATATCTTATATATATATATGACAAAAACTACATGCAATGAAAATACAAACAAGTTTTATTAAAATATTTAAAAATACAAGCTTTAATTATAGGTCTGTAATAAAATGACACACACAAAATTTAATAACTGTATTTTAATCATTGAGAAGTTCCCTTCTCCAGAGCAAATCCTGAACGTAGTATTAGGTCATGCTTTTCATAAAAATGCATTGTCATCGGAACTTAATCAATATGCAAAATTCCAGCTTCGTAGTGTAAGAGGAAGTGGGTCTAATTACGCTTGTAAGAACTGACCCGATCAAACAAATATACTAACATATTAATATAGAAACATACACTACAAGTTAGCTAAAAAATAATAAAAAAAGCAACCTGGATGTTACCAAACAATATATATATATATATATATAATATCCAGGTAAAATCCAGGTTTCTTTTTATATATATAAATAAATAAATAAATAATAAATAAATATATATATATATACGTAATTTTATAACTCAAGAACGGGCTCACCTCCGAACCAAATGTTTAGGCTTTGTTCTGACTATTTAGTAGATGGTTTATGTGAAGTTTACACAATCGGTAGAGTGGTTCTTCAATTATCACATTGTATTTGTAAATGGGGATTTTACTTTCAAATTTAACCTATTTTCAGTCCTCGCGGACAAAGTCGCGGGCGGAAGCTAGTGCTTTATAAGTATGAACTAGACAGTCTGTACAATAACTTGATCACAGCTTCTGACGGATCCATTAGTGATGTTGAAACTTTCAAGCTGACTAATTGATGCGCAGAGCAGATAGTCGTACATTTTGATATGGACACTTAATATTTATGTACCTGCATACCACAACTCAGCATCACTGGAATCCATAACTGTCCCATTCCTGGGCTCGGGTCTTCACTTACAATGTGAGTGGTGGTCTTAGCCCCACGCTGGTCAATTGCTGGATTTTACACCTTTGAGAGGTTTATGGAGAACTATCAGGAGTGCTTCCTCCATGTTTTCCTTCACCTTAGCAAGCTTTGAATATATGAGGTGCACGGGATTTGATCCTCCTGTTTTTTAAACTCTTTTTTAGTTTGTTGGTAATTCAAAGAAGACGCACAAGTTTCTTGCGGATAGTATTTTATGTTAAATTTCTATGAGAGACGACATCTTGTAAATTCTTGATCGAAGTCCCCGAGAATCGCAAGTAAGTTTTTTTTCACATATTATAAGTTAATGCTAGAGTAAAGTCCCAACTGATATTAAGTGCTGATGTAGTCTTAGATGGTTAAGCATTCACTTAGAAGAAGTCTATTCACTCCCTCAGATTACCTTGTTAAGCAGTGTAACAGCAACCACACTAGTTTACTAAGTAGTACGAAAGTACTCAGTACGGTGACAAATTATAGATTGAATCAAACCACATGTCCACTTTTGACTGTAGTTAGAATGCAGAATTAACCACTAGAATCCCATTCCCACACCCATTAAATAATGTAACTAAGAGTATAGGAACACCATCACAAAGAGGGAATGTATTCTTTGTTGGTAAAACACACTAACTTAGTACAAGCTTTCGACTCGAAGATCTATTCAATCATTTAAATTTTGATGAGAAACATCTCGAGAGCAGGTATTGAACGCATAAGTGGGTAAATTGGTTAAATTATTTATAAATTCAATGTAATCATAATTTATTAGTTTTTAATATATACCAAGATAACGTCTACCCGGCCAATGTGAAGTAGATATAAAATGCTAAATTGTCATGCAAAATTAATATGCTAATTTCATATCACAATGCATAACCGAGAGATCGATATTCAAAATATAATCTAATGCAGACTATAAAACTAAAAAAACATGTAATAATTATAATAAATTTATAATCTATACGTAACTTATCGAATAATAGGTACATTCGCAAAAAAAGTGGAAAAAAAAAGATATAATTATGGTACAATAAAGATTAAATAAATAAATAAATATAATTATACTATGTTACGGGTATTATCAATATATGTTTATCACGCATATACATATATAGCCCGCGTTGCATAAATCACGATCACCTCAGAACCGTGGTGGCGAAAAGAGTTTTTAAAGTCAAAAATCATTTATTTCATGTTGATATTTTCAGTACACTTATGAACGTATTTTTATTGGAATCTACCTCTGTTTCGGAAAGGTGCCATAATAAAGAGGAAAAGAAACTCCTCGGCACATTTTTTGAAAACAATGTCAAATTACTACTGAACAAATCTGAAAGACATTTTTGACAGATGACGTTTCTTATTATATATTAGTCTGTCACGGCTAGTTGGCGTTCAGCCGTGACCTCGGTCCTAGAAAACAAATAAAATGAAATCACTGATTTCATGGCTTAACCAATGGCTTTTGTCCTCACATCAATTATAATATGAATAATACAAGTTTCAAAAACATAGAAGACAGCCGGTTGGTCTTGTGGTTAGCGAACCTGACTGCAAGACCGAAGGTCGCGGGCGGAAGCTAGTGCTTTATATTTCAATAAACACTTAAAACACAAACTTAACACTATGTGCCCTAGTGTCGGCTGAAAAAAAACAAAATAAGCCGGCGGAAAACAACTCCCGGTACTCTTTTTAATAACAAAATTAACTCTATTACCACGTTTGTAACTGGCTCGTAACAAAATGGGTAACTTTAAAATACAAGTCTACTTAGTCTCTCACTACATTTGGTAAACGATCCAGAACCAATTACAGAAAACATAACCTAAGGACATAAACGAATGAACAATAGAAGCGAGTTGATTTCTGTAGGGCGAGCAGGACCACTATCGATATCTGAAATCGATTGTTCATCGATAAAATTTGCTAGTAGCTATATTCGAAAAATTTATCGAATATAGAAAAAATAAAATGGTAGTTAACGTATCGAAAAAAACACAAAAACGAATTTCGAGATCGTTGAACATCTTAGAGATTTTTAAAATACTTATCTACATATAACTAAGGATACAAATTTACAAATCCTTATCGATAAAAATTGCTGAATCGAGAAATTTATCGAATATAAAGTCGTAAAGACACAAAAGAAAGACACAAATCGGACTTTTCGAACATTTTACAATAGCTTAAAACACCTATAAATTTGTATAATTTACTATGTTTAATATATTGGATAAATGCGTGTTATAATCTAATATACCTAATCACAATACTGATATATAATATATGTACCTATTTATAAATGACTGATAATTTTACATGTCTTTTGATTACTTTTCCGAATAAAGATTAATGAGTAGTAAGAATAGGTAATTAATGCTGAAATCGTTCCTTAGTACAGAATTAGTAAAGAGATTATCTTCTAATAAGCGATGTCCTAACGATTGTTGACTCTGGGTGTGACTTTATCTGCTACCCTTGGAGTCGTTAATGACACTTAAATCGTTCCTTAGTGTAGACTTCCTACAGATTCTGTTCTAAGGAGCGATTTGTTAACCATTAGTGACTCTGAGTGTTGTTGTATGTGTAGTGTGTTATATATTTAACTTCCGCACTTTGTCCGTCCGTCCACTTCCGAAGTTTTGATGACCTCTTAAATCGCACTTTAATGCAGAATTTATATAGAGATTTTGTTCGAAAAAGCAATTTAAGTAACTATTAACGATTTACGGCATTTAAAGACATAACTAAGCGACGAAAGTGATCAAGTAGACTCACAAGTTCACAAAAGATTTCGATAGTGTTTCGAGCTCGGGATCGAATTCTAAGAAAGAGACCGGTAGATGCACTCGTGACCAACGAACTAGCTTCCTCTCTAGCGGTTCACAACTACATTAACGTTAAGAAAACTCTCTCCTTTTTCCTTATGAGGTCGTTTTAAATATCTACGAGGTCCTTATCCTTAATTCAAAAATAAATTGTAGCATTTTTGGGTTTGCAAAGAGAGAGAAATATAGATTAATGAATGTAACAGAGTAAGTTTGAACTTTAGTTTTCAAATATACTTTAATACTTTTTATATACCTTCTTACCTGTACAACATAATTAGTATAGAGTACAGGTCTGTTATTAATCAATAAAATATACTCGATGCAAATACGATTTTAATTTTTTTTTAAATTCATATACACTTGATAAATGATACAGTATTATAGCATGTTGTAAACTTGCCAATTTTGTGTGGAATTCCAGATCGAATTTACACCGAGTATAAAGCTATATGTTCTATAATAATTATTATAAATGTTATATATATTAATATGTATAATACGCATTGATTGTCTAAAACGTTTTCTAGAATAAAGTTCTCACAAAAAGGAAAAGGAGTTATGCAATATTGATAATGAAGAGTTTGCGGTTAGCTATGACTGACGGGCAAAGAATTTCCGTTATAAGTGTTGATGTATAATTTTATTTTTTATTGGTCCACCTGACCTGGACAACGAAATTGTTGTATTTTTAATGTAACCGCTTCTAAGTACTTAAGAACTCAACTTGTTGAAAAAATTAAGTTAGCAACAGAGGCCGCGGTCTGTGGAAAGATTGGTGAACGTCTTTGGCAAAAAAATTCATGAGCGCTTCCGTGCTTCGGAGGGCACGTACAGCCATCGGTTCTGATTGTTATCGTTAGATAGCAATCGTTAAGCTGTGTCGGAGGCCTTCAAGCGGCATAAAAACTTCCGAACCTTGGCCATTAACCCCTTTACCAATCCGTAATGGAGAATCGCGATGGAGTATTTATTCTCTAGGCAACCTCAGTATGAGAAGAAACCCGTGCTCATTAATGGGCCATCAATATTTTTAAGCCTGCCAGCCAGTAAAAGTTGTCAAAGTATAAAATAAAACATCATATAATACAGCTAATTTATTAATTCATCCCAAGTAATATTTTAAATGCGTAAGAAAAAAAAATCTGTCTGTCTCTTACGCTGCACATACATTTACTAGAAATTGAGATTACGAAAAAGCCTTCCAGGTATGAAAGTTTGTATGGAAGTCATTGACGAAGATAAATATAAAAGTTTGTATGGGAAGTTTTTTGGTCACAGGTAATAAAAAAACAATGTATGTTTGTAACCGAAGCTGCGGGTACATTTAGTACATACTATGATTGATTTCTGCTAAGACCAAAGGTCTACTGGACGCGAATACTTTTAGAATTAAGTCCGCCTTTTGTGCCTGATTAATTTGACATAATAAAGATTTAATTAAATAAAGAGATAATAGAATAAGTTAAAGAAGGACTCTTTGAGAGGTAGAAGCGCTTATGGCTCTGCGACCTGTGTCAATGGAGAGTGATTGTGAAAGATAGGCAATAGCAAGCGCGCGGGGAACCCGTCACCAACGGTTCAATGCTTTAGAGAGCGCGTAAAGCTATCGGTTCTATAGCAGATTATTAATTTGTTGAAATCAAGTTAGAAGATTCGTTTTAGTATTTTAACAAATAATTGTTTTTTGTAGGAGTATTGTGTTGTTTACTTATTTGTTAATTATAATAAAACATCAAATTTCTAATCTACACTAATAGTATAAAGCTGAAGAGTTTGCTTGTTTGCCTGAACATGCTAATTTCAAGAACTATTGGTCCGATTTGAAAAATTCTTTCAGTGTTATATGGGCCATTTATCCAGGAAGGTTATAGGCTATATATCGTCACGGTAAGAAACGGAGTACCAGATGAAGAATGTTCCAAAATCGGGGAATATTTTGCCTATTGAGAGTGTCCGCTGCGTGCGCTGCGTATATAAACGAAGAGTTAAAGTTAGTGTGAGCCCAAAGTAACTATTCCACGCGGGCGGCAGCTAGTCGTATATAAGCGAGATTATCATACAAGACAATTAGTACACCTTAATGTTCTAGCTCGAATTAGTACTGCAATCGTTACGACTTCGAACGTTACCAACGACTAACTCTCAAAACGACCGGCAATCTACATTTTACCCTTATCCACTTGATTAATTTTCATTCTAACCTCATATTTGGCACCACCTCAAATTCAAACCTAACATAAAATTCCTGATTATAACTGATGGCACATTTTTTTACATTCCAGGCTGGTTCTTCGATTTAACAGGGAAATACGACCTGTCCTTCTATTTAGCGGGGATCTTCATCGGCGTCTCAGGGTTAGTGCTCCTCATTTTACCGATATACTCCAGAATAAGGAAGTACAATGAAATGAGGAAACCTAATCCAGACCCCACCAATCCGCCTAAAGCGAACGGTGAAGTTAAACTTAACGGAAAAATTATAACTTTAGGCACTGAGAGAAAAATGGAGGATTTCATGCCGTTAGGAGAGAAAGAGAAGAAACTAGTTTGTTAATGGTGACGTCAATCTTAATGGAAAGATTTTAACTAATATGAATTACTAAACTACAATAAATAAATATAACTTTAGACACAGCGGAAGATGAAAATATTGATGCGTTAGAAGAGAAATATGAAACTAATTTATTACTGTTGACGTCAATCTTAACGGAAAGATTGTGACTTGTGACACCGCGAAACAAATTAAAGGATTTCATGGCGTTAGAGGAAAAATGGAAGAAACTAGCTTCTTAATAGTGGTGTCAATCTTAACGGAAAGTTTATAACTTATGACACCGAGAGAAAAATGGAAGATTTCATGGCGTTAGGAGAAAAAGAGAAGAAACGAGTCTGTTACTGGTGACGTCAAATTTATCCGAAAGATTGTAACTTTAGATACCAAGACAAAAATGGAAGAATTCACGAGAAAAATCAAATAACTAGTTTGTTGTTCTAGAAATTAAGTAAAAACTAATTACGTTAATTAAAAAAGATTGAACGTAGGGTTTGTGTGGAAACTTCATCCAAAGACAAGAAATTAAAAAATGCAATATTATAGTGATTTTAAAAACCTCTTGCTTGATTAATTAATTGCTAAATTATGCGTCGAACGAAATTGCGAAGAAGAAACGTTCTTGATGTGCGTTTGTGAGAAAGAGAGGGAGAGTTTAAATGTTTGGAGTTAACGAGACAAAACTATAAAGTTAGATATTATGAAATATTGAAGTTGCTCTAGAGCTATAATAAGTTTGCCCTATTTTGCTGTAATATGCAACGGTTGTTTTCAATAATCTTTCTCTTGGGATGGATGGATGGATATATTAGTCCTAAAGTTAATTGCCTGTTATCTGGCAATAAGCTATATTATAGTGTTATTAGTAACTTATCCACAAATACACAGATAAATTATTGAAAACTGTTTATTGAGCCGTATACCACTTGGTATTGGAATATGCTATCACCGAAAGAGACGAAAATATTGTTGGTTAAGAGTGAAAGAGACAACGCTACTTTACTTGCTGGCGTTTATTGTATATACAGCATGCTAGATTTTATGCGGTTCTTGAATAATTGTTTTAATGATAATAATATTTACAATATAATTGTGGGATAAAGCTTATTGTTATGGTCCCACTATTCCACTGTTGGGAAGGATTGGGCCTCCGTTGTGGAAAAGACTAGAAATAAAGGTTAGGAATAGATGATAAATTTTAATCGACAAATTGGTATAGAATTATGACCCCGTGAAAGAAAGATTACTTTAAAATATACTTTTTTAAATTATAGATGTGTAAAGACGTCATACTAGAAGCTCCATGTAATACTGTACTGCTAAAACATTCTGTCAAAGAGGGGAGGTAAGACGAGGGGGGAGATAATGCACTGTGATTGGTTGACTCAAACTTGTGGTGTTGCGTTGTCTTACTTTCTCGACCTTGTATGTTAATAAATGCAGAATATAATTTTTATTTTGCTATAGTATCATTACGTAGTACTGTTATTATATAGTTGTATGATGTAATTTAACTATGTTTTAACATTACTACATAATAAAGCTTCTTTTTGTGATATGAGGCTCAGAAAGTAGGATGATACCACCGTATTAGTAGGTCGCACGCGGTGTCTAATATAAGGTCGATTGGTTTTATGTTTTGTCAGAAACAGTTCGCTCTATTAGGTTATGTAGTCGAATTACTAATAGTTTAAAATGCTGAGGATTTAAATATATATTGTGTTAAGTTAAATAATTTCCTTAACAAATATTATCTACTTTGGTTGTATTATTATTGGTTAAGGAGAAATGAATTTTTTTATGTCCCTACACATCTATAATTAAAACTTAGTAAGATCCAATTCGTAAGTTAAAAGCCCTTTAAAGAAGTACATCAAAGACTGCCTCTCGTTTACAAGTAGAGTATGTTCCGCGGTCGCTAGCCCTCGTAGGATTAACTTGTAGTGTTGGGACTAGGAAATAACAAAAAACCGACTATGGTTATCGGCAACTCTCGCCAATAATCGTTTTCGTATTTAAAAACTTAAATTGAGTCTTTAAAAAGTAAATAAAATGATTCAGCAAGGTTTATTAACAATATGTTACATCCAGACAAAGAAACACAATAATTCATAACTGTGTTGTTAACCCTTGAGGAGTTCCCTTATCTGGAGCCACTGAACGTAGTATCAGGTCATGCTTGTCATTAAATTGCATTGTCATCAGGACGAAAACTTTATGCAAAATTTTAGCTTTGTAGTGTAAGAGGAAGGGGGTTTAATTAAGCTTGCAAGATTTAATCCGAACATTTAACAAATAAATAATAGCTTGTAAAAAGAAAATTGTTTAGATCGTTTTCAAAGTCTGTTAAATAGAAAGCTACTAAATTTGATAAAATAGATTTAATAAAAATACCATTGTTACGGACTCATTTAATTTAAACTTTTAAAAATCGAATATATTTATTTTTTTCTAACTTAATGAAAGGTACTTTTTCTAAAATGAATTTATTATTTGATTCCTTGAGCCAAAAAACACCTGATTTTCCATCAGGAGTAGATAAACACGAATGCCATGATTATTGAGAGCTGACAATGAAGTGGTTACACTGGGTAATGATAAAAAAATTGCCTTTCGTGATGGAGTAGTTAAATTTAAATCGTAAGTAGTTTTCAATTTTTATCTCATGGACAAATTCCATTAAATTTAGGGCTGTTTCAATATTGAATCTATTCCCTTATCCATTGTCGACAGATAGAACATAGCAATTGGCCATTAGCTGATTAACGATACGTTTATTGATATAAACTAAAACTAAACTAAAATAATTATTACCTTATATGAAGGTAGTATACAATTCATATGACTCATACTTACGGATGCTGACTGCAATATATAATTTTTATATAAATTGATGTAACAAGATTACATTACACATTAGTTTAGATGTTTGTTTGTCAACAATTGTTCAAGTTATACTTCGTAGTATGACGTCACTGACCACATTCTTGATTTAAACTCCGATAGCGGGATTCAGGCGTTGTCGTGACGTCATCGTATGACATGTGCGATTACGCGACAAAAGTTTTAAAAAAAATCTGAAGTAATAAATATGTATCTGATGCCAACTTATAGCTTCTTAGTAAGAGTTCGAATAATGATATCATATAGATAACTACAGAATCCTGAATCATTCTAAATATCTTCTCGATTTCGAACATATTTGCGAAGACTGGCCGGTTGGTCTAGTGGTTAGTGAACCTGACTACTACACCAAAAGGTCGTGGTCACCACCCACCCAGGTCAAACTTTTCTGTGATGAGCAAGAATGTTTGTTCTGTGAGTCTGGGTGTAAAAAATATTTATGT
>DWJZ01009901.1:0-10434 GCA_018249125.1 Asbolis capucinus
CAAACATTCCTGCTCATCACAGAAAAGTTTGACCTGGGTGGGAATCGAACCCACGACCTCCGGTGTAGTAGTCAGGTCACTAACCACTAGACCAATCGGCCTGTCAAGTTACAATTACAATTATAGTTCCATAATACAAAGAAATACACAAAATTCCATAACTGTATTGTTAACCCTTGTCTGGAGCCAATCTTGGACGTAGTATCAGGTCATGCATGTCGTAAAAATGCATTGTCCTCGGAACTGATGCAGTACGCGAAATTCTAGCTCCGTAATGTATGAGGAAGTGGGTCTAATTATGCTTGCAAGATTTAACCCGTAACAAGCAAATATACAAATAGTAATATACAAACATACACTGCTAGTATACAAGCATACACTCATGTACCCACACTAGTATTACACAAATTGTTTTTAAAAATATTTCCTTAAAATTAATATCTAAAGAGAAAAAATACTGTGAATTATTGTAGTAATTTGTACAATAATTCCTTGTGATACTCGTAAGTACAATATTTTCGCGAACCAAATTACAAACTTCAACTTGTTACAAAATTGTTTGACCAATAATTTATGTATGTATTTTACCGGTTGTCATTCCACAACACGTTTATCATTTAATGCAGCAATTTTCCAGTAATCATATTTGTGTATGCGGCAATTGACAATCTCATTAATGATGGAATAGTCTGCGTAAAACGTATTTGCGTGTAGGCGTTAAGTAATAAATGCTTGTACTGAGTGTGTATTCCTGTGATGAGATTTCTTATGTTATTCAGCGGCATGCACAGAACCTACATTTTGATCTAAAATTTAATTAATTATGCATATAATAATTATTAATCTATACAAACAAAAATGATTGGAATGTCTGTTTGTAATATTAAAATAATTGCTCTTTACTAAATGCCTATGTATGTAACCGTAGCATTTGTTTTTCTATATACTTGTGTCACTGTCGGTCATGTTTGGATTAAACAGATCCGGCTAATCTCTGGAAAGGCTGGATCGATTTGATAGGACTTTCACTGACAGATAGCCGATGTAATAAGGAGTAAATTAGGCTTGCTTTATTTTAGAATTATTATATAATTATCATAAAGTTATCTATTCGGGTTTACACCTTTATTTCACTGGGACATCTCCCGTGGCAGGTTTACTATCAACTGAGCAGGAATGTTTGTTCTGTGGGTCTGGGTGTAAAAATATTCATATATATGTATATGTATTTATAAACATATATGTACGTTTATCTATTGTCTGATCACCATAGTAAAAGCTAACGCTTAGTTTGGGTTCAGACGCCCGCTTAAAAGTTGTCCAAGATATTTATTATTATTTTTAACTAGGCCGCAGGACCGTTCAAATAATAACTCACTATTATTTGAATTAAATTACGGGAAGCGTTTCGTTTCCTTTCAAAGATGAGGCCTCCGGCTTCAGATTGATAAATTAAGTATTGAATAATCCGGGAAATGGAAAATCAATTAGAAAAAGGTTGATGGGTTTAGTTCCGAAGTTAGAACAGGAAATTAATTTGGAATTATAAAGATTTAAGAAATTCACAGGAAAATATCCGCAATAAAGGATTAATCACTGTTTGTATAAGAATATTATTCAATTGCGTGATTGTGAGTGTGTGTAAGCTTGCGTGTATGCGCAAGCGTGCATGTGTTAGTTTGCGTGCGTGTGAGAAATTTCATACGCCGTGTGTGTGTGCAAGCGTGCACGTGTGCGTGAGTTTGCGTGTGTGTGCAAGATTGCGTGTGAATGTGGGCGGAATGTCTTGATATCCGATTTAGTTACTGCGTCTGATGAGGGTTATGGAGATAGACGTTCACAAATGAGATATTTCATCAGGTACTTCATGAATAATAATAGAACTGTAGTAGTCCAGGTCAAAACTGTAACCAGACAAGTTAGTAGCATAATGGAGTCCATCTGTTTTGATTACTTTCATGACACAATTGTGTTGACGTTAAATAATAGTTTGTGTAGTCCAGAGTAAATAAGCTTTTTCTTTTTTCATATTTACTAGTTTATTTATTTAGTTTTTTTATAAGAGAGATGGATGCACTGGCTTACAGCCCATCTGTTAGTAAGTGGTTATTTATTTATGTAGAATTATATTAAAAACCACCAGTGAAGGGTTGTCAGCCTTGAAAGAAATAATTGATACTCAATTTATATGTTAACTAGCTTTTGGCCGCGACTTCGTATGTTTATTTCTTTACGTATGTTTATCCATACGAGTGTCACTTATGTGAGACGAAAACTTTGTACCCCTTTTTACGAAAGGATGAGGTCGGAGTAATGTGCAATATAGCAGTTATATGGAGAAGGAGTGTAAAAAGGTAGAGTTTTATATTACAAAAAACACTACCACACTACCATGAATTTGTAGTAAGATATTGTTGAATGTCACTGACAAATTAATAGAATAACGGTTGAATTTCAACCGCAGGATCATTAGCATAAAATATCGTAATGTAACTCATACCCTCTGGCAACATTCAGGCAGTAGCTTTTACACGGAGGAGACTCATGGCCATGGCATCGAGGGCAGCCACCTGCGCGGAGCAGCTTGATGGAGCACTCTTCATTGATGCTCGACAGCACCTGCTCACTGGCTGCTAGAGCACCCGCACCCACAGCTAACACCTGGAGCAGCGCCCGCGCTGCTTCCATTGATTTTGATAAGGATTGCGCCAACTAATAATAGTAAAATAACATATTATATACTATTTATGATACAGAAAATGTGTTTTTTGTAAAAGAAAGTGTTGGACCAAAAATTTGCTCGATAGCAACCAGGTAACGGTTCAGGGTTGATACAGCTGTATGAACCTGGGACGTCCAAAAAGTCTTACAGTTTATGTTTCAAGGACATAGGACTTTTTTATTAGGGGTTTGTTAGCCAAAGGCGTTACTCCACCAGTCCGAACATCGTGCTTTGCGTCTTCTTTCCTCGTACGTACTGCGAAGGACTGGAATAAGTTGCCGAGTCGGTGTTCCTGTTCCATAACAACGTGTCTTCAAATCAAGAGTGAATGGGCTTTTGCTTAACCACCTGAGACCGCATCACTGCCTAGCATCAGGCAGGATCGCGGTCAAGCACTAATTTATAGTTTATTTAGTTAGTTCACCTATGATGTTAGCTTTAAAAGCATCAGGTTTACTGATGAATCCAAAATATTAGATGTCATAATTTGGATCCAATTCAATCGATCCTGATGTAAAATTTAAATAATCTGGTGTGATTACTTTTAAATAATAAGGCGGTTCATACCTGGTTCGGCACATCTCCAAACGGCTGCACAGCATCATATGCGTCTTTCAAGCACGCATCATATTCTGGCGTGAACTGCTTCGAGTCCAACTTCAGCACATTCTGATAGGCTACAGGAAACACTTCTCTGAAGAACTTTTTTGTGCTGGCACCGAGGTCTTTCGGAGAGGGGAGGCCGAGGTCTTCTGCACTGGTGACGTCATGCTCCGTGTTCGATCGTAGGAGCATTCGAATGTCGTCGTAGAGGGCGGCGAGCGGTGCATGCGCTCGTGTAGCGTGACTTCGGTACACTTGCGAGAAGAGTACAGCTGTTTTGTTCTGTGACTGATGTGATAATGCTGTCAAGTGATCTGTGGAAGAAGTTCACTATCTTAAAACTATGAACTCATTATACTTCAAGTATGTCTCCCTGCTGGGCTCGCTTCTCCACTCACACTGTGAATGGTACTGGCCATACTCCATTCTCTGATCAAGTGCGGATCAGAGAGTGGAGAGTGGACTGGCCATACTCCACTCACTGATCAAGTGCGGATCAGAGAGTGGACTATGGCTGGTACGATTCACGGTGGACTTTAGACACTTTCGAAAAGTTTATGGCAGTCTTAGGAGTGTAGGTTTCCTCACGATATTTTCCTTCACCGTATCAAGTGATAATCAACTTACGACACGCTCATAACTTGGAAAATCAGAGTTCAAACCACCAGGCTAACACTGCTTGATGTAAACACTATGAGATAGGGTTCACCTTAGTGTTTGATTTCCTTAGTTCTTGACACCTGTTTGTCTGTCCGTCCTATTTTATAATTATCTTGGAGGAATGTGGGACCTCGTTGGTATGACTACATTCCGATGTCAATCTCAAAGGATTCTTATCAGCCAACGCTTAGATAAGGGGAATTTGTCTAATTAAGTGCTGTTGTATGTATATTATGAAAGAAGGTATTTGAACAGATTTGAGGGATATATTAAAGACTAGAAATTGTCTTTGCTTCGCTTCGGAAGAACCAGGTACTAGACAAAAGTAGTTATTATGACATAACTGTGGTATCGTGAATTTATTTTTAAATATAGATGTGTTCCTTAAACCTGTAGTACATCATTTTGCTCTATAGTCAATTCTGCAGCGTACGCGATATAAGGTTTTTTTTTTTTTGTATTTCTTTCACACGTTGGTTTACAATATTGTAACTTTCATACGGGCCCCTAACGGTTTTTAAAATGTTTTCATGAGAGATAATGTAGGATTATGACGGAAAAATAATTTTTAAATCAACTCCGTAGTTTCGGAGCCTATTCTCCCCAAACAAACAACCAACTTTCCTCTCTATAATACTAGTATAGAAGAAAGCATTTGAACAGATTAATTAGGCTTATGATTATTAACAATTTATAAAAAAATATTTTTTTCCTTTTTTTAACAATTGGTTCCACTTCGTTTGACCAAATTAATTCAATTAAATCAAGTTATTATTGAAGCTTTATCATACATATATGCACTAACAGAACTTTACCTAAGACATCATCGCCACTTACCATCAGGTGCGATCGATGTCAAACATTAACTTATTCCACATAAAATAAAAAAAAAGGGCGAAAGGTACTGCTCAGCACAATAGTTAACTTTATGTGACCTTTCAACGATTATGTAACATGTCTTTATTTCATTCTAAGCCAAAAGTTCCTAAACTAAAACATACTTGGTTTTACGGTTCTTTCAATTTAAATATTTTTATTACAGCTTTTACAACTTTACTCATCAGTTCTAATTCGTGAGGTTTTCATATCACAGAATGGTTTTAAGTTATTTTATCGCTCATATAGTTCTTTATTCTGTTGTACGCCTTCATTACTCCTTATAACTGCGGAGTTCTAGAGCATATCACCACGCTGCTCTTCAGGTCTGAGGTACCTGCTCTATTTAAAACTATACTTAACAATAACTCAGACAAATTAAGTTTTCATATGAAAGTCTCGAGAGAGAATGCCTTTGTAATGACTTCTTACCAACTGCTTCCATATAGTAAAACTGTAGTGTGCATTAAACATCAAACTTGTACAGTTTGCAAACGATGCCTCATACTTCTGTCGCCCTAGTACCACTTGATTCAGTGACGCTGGGAATGAAGGCATCTCGTGAATTGTATCTGTGATAAAGTTTTAGTTTTAACAATGAGTTACGACTTTTTTGTTCTACTCGTATATACTTTTCTTTCGGCGAACCTGTAGCCCGAATTGTGAACATTGTGTTAAAATAATATTTTTTTCATCATATGAAAAAAAACCGCCTCCAAATAAATGACTTTAACAAGTAATAAAATTAAAAAATCATTGGCATCGTATTCGACGCCAATTAAGTACGCATTATTAAGGATAACTCAAAATTACTCGTCAGTGACAGTGAAAATGAAACTATAGGACAAGTATAAGTTTTCAAATAAACAAATCATCAAAATCGATCTACTCAGTGAAAAGTTTTAAGGTAACCTATATGTAGGAAAAAGTAAAAAATAGAGAAATTGAGAACCTCCTCCTTTTTTGAAGTTAATATTACATGATATAGGACTGGAATAAATTGACCACGTCGGGAACCCGTTAGATAACAATGTACCTAAATGTTTCAAAGTCCACAGTGAAAAGCCTTTTATTAAATTAGTGCGGCTTAATGGTCTCCTGAAGAAGACCATTTTAGAAGAAGACTACTAATTATGGATGACACTCTTCACCACGTAATGGAGTAGTCGTTACGGATTGGTGAAAGATAAAAATATTAAATCTCATTCTTACATTGACAAGAACAGGATGTCATGTAACGTAAGAAAAGTTACTAAGATCCTTTTTACTTTGCTTACACTAAATCAATCTCCCATTTCCTACGTTTTAATACAACTCAAGATTAATGATAGCAGTTCGCATTCTACTCTCGCGGCTTATCCATATATTTCACGAATAAGGGCAATTTCAGACCATACTTTCCTTTGGTACAACCAATACGAAATTATCGTAATATGGAAAAGTTTCGAGGATGGATGGAATTTTGTACTATTTCACGCAATAACTATTGGACGGATCTGTTCTGAAATCTTCTGAAGGTATAGAACTGCTTCCTGATGCGGGAAAGATATAATAAGACGGAAACCATAACCACCAAACGACTACAGATACAGACAATTAAAATAATAACAGAAAGGAAAGTGACTTAAAGACGGGATGAAAGAAGAGAAGACTTCTATTATTCTCATAAATTTTAAAATGATACCTTTAGGATTGGAATTCTGACTTTCCTGGACGGGAAATTGACGACCAAAGCAAATGGGCCAATGGTCTCTCCTCATAATGGAGCGGAACACAGCATACTCCACCACGCTCTAATAAGGATTTGGGGAGCTAAGCTGTAGGATCTTGTAAAAATTATTCGTTTATGATTGTCCTAATTCCGTATTATTCTTTAATTCAACGCCCGTCTTCCGAACACGAGGTCGGGTGCCTCGATAAATAACAAGTGTCAGTCTTTTGTGTGCGACAAGACAAGCCCTCTAGACGCCCTTTATTCGACTTTGTTTTATGCGCAGTCAACACGATATTATCGTGCTTTGGAGGGCACGTATCAATTATTAGGGATGTAAACCTTTCGGGTTCACCAGATTAATTTTTATTTTTACCACCTGCCACAAACTCTCACCTTCAGCATGAGTTAGCTGGCTCTCTGCTCTAGGCATTAAGTCCAGCGTTTCTAAAAAAACTCTTTAGGTTTTTATATAAATAAATAGCCGTTTACCATTTATACTATGAGTACAATTCTACGAAACATCGGTTTTCTATACTACGTCCTAACTACTCGCATGCGCTTCTTTACAATTAGCGCCTGAAGTCATAGAATTAAGTTGAGCTACCAACTTCTTGTTTGTTCTAAATTAATATCAGGCTTCATCAAAACTTTCATCCATATTTCACTGTTTGCTTGATTTTGGTAACTTTATCATGTAATTTACGAAGTCTTGTGTTTTGGTCTTGTGTTTTGAACCTAAATTACCGATTAAGGCTTTAAGGCGCTCATAGTCCTGCGGCTTATTTCGACTGCAAGCGACCGAAAAAGTTAAGCAACAGGCGAGGTCAGTATCAGGATGGGTGACTGCTAACGGCAATATTTTCTTAGAGGGCACATAAAGCACGGTCTCGGTTGTTACCGTTAGATAGCAATCGTTAAGCCATTTCGGTGGCCTTCTTCCGAAAAACTTCCGACACTTGGGTTGGGCACTAACCCCACCCCCAATCCGCATTGTAGCACCGTGGTAGGAGCACCATTTGGTGAGGAGAACGAAACGAACGAGAAAGAACGAAACGGGTCTCCACCCGTGCTCAATAGTGGGCTATCGACGGGATGAAGCCTAAGGTTTTGATTAAAGGCCGTTATGGTATTAAATTGAAGTGCTTATAGTCCGGATCTTACGTCGATTTTGTGATTGGCCGAGATAAGACGGCTCAAAACGACAAAGGCTTAGGACCTCGAGAATAAGGATGAATCGGTGTAGCCCTATGTCTAACAACGGCCGTTGAATGACTGGATAGATAAATAGATGGACGCCACTGATAAGAACACGGGTACCTGGTAGTGGCAAAAATTTTATGACCATTTCTGTGCTTTGGAAGGCTCGAATAGCTCGGGCTCAGTTTAAGTTTCAGATGACAGATATGATATATGTATATGATGATAGATATGATGATCATACCTTGAAATGAGAAACAAAATATGGAGCCATTTGTAGGCCATTCCAAGATATAGAACTGGCGTTCCAAGTAGTTCCGCGTAGTAGTTCCGAGTTTTTTTTATATTACATAATTTCCTACGAAATCACCTGATAGTAAGTGGCGACGTAATCTTTGATGGTAAAGCGTGCTAACTCAATAAAAGCCACTTAGCCTAGACTTGAAATTTACGTTATAACCAAACGGGTATACCGACACGGGCGACTTATTTCATTCCTTCCAAAGTTGTGCAATTAGTTATGTAAATTGACTACAGAGGTTGTTTCGACTAATGAGAAATGAACAGTTGAAATATTCGTTTTTCAAGCTGAAAGAAATTGCTGTACATTTATTTCGTTTAAATGAAGTAGAAACGAATAAATACGTATAAATTGATCGTATTTTATGCATTCACTAGGTCGTGCCCGCGGCTTCGTTCGTGTTTTATGTTCAAAAGTATTATAAAGTAGCTATGTGTTATTTCAAAATTTTCAATTTCAAGAAGTAACAAACATCCATCCATCCTTCCACCCATCCATCCTTCCATTCATCCATCCATCCATCCATCCATCCATTCATCCATCCAGCCATCCATCCATCCATCCATCCATCCATCCATCCATCCTTCCATTTTTCCATCCATCCATCCATTCATCCACCCATCCATCCATCCATCCATTCACCCATCCATTCACCCATCCATCCATCCATCCATCCTTCCATCCATCCATCCATCCATCCTTCCATCCATCCATCCATCTATCCTTCCATCCTGAAAAACGTTCGCATTTGTAATATTAAGTTGCAAGTTAGTAATATAAAACAGAGATTGACACAATGCGAAACACTAAACACACTAATTCCACGACATTGCTCCTATCCATCAACTCTACCCATTGTAATAGAGCTCCCATTGAGAGCTCATTCGATTTCAAACCACCAGAATCTACATTCAATCGAGTGTGGCTGCCATGAGAGAGATATATTGCTCGGATGTCCGTTCAAATACTTGGATAGAGTTGAATATGTTGGTGGATTTTAAAAGTTTCATGCAAAGATTATAGTTTGAGTTGGGTTCTATGAGATGTACTTTTACATACTTTTATTTGTGCAGTGTATGTTTGTATATCAGTTTGTTGGTCTATTCGAGTTAAATTTTGCAAGCGTAATTAGACCCACCCCCTTTTACACTACAGACCTGAAATTTTGCGTACACCTTCCGTCAATGCATTTTTATGATAAGCATGACCTGATACTACTACGTTTAGGATTGGCTCAAGACACGGGAACTCCTTAACGGTTAACAAGATAGTTATGAAATTTGATGTATTATTTTAGGGCTTTATAATTGAAAGTTATGGTTTTTAAATATTTTAGTTAGGCTTCTTAAAGGTTAATAATAAAATTGGATACTTCATAGTTTTGGATAGGTCGATCCATGCAGATTGGCGCAAGGTTCCTGGTACTAGAAAGATCTAGTTTGACATGGGTATACATTTTTATGATTGAAAATGGTAGAATAAATTCTCGAAAAATGATTTTTTAGTTTAGTTTTAAATTGGATATGAAGTTTTCCTCGTACGGTTGGTCTTATAAAAATCACTAGCTTTCGCCTGCGGCTTCGTCCGCGTTTTATGTTGGTAAAAAATAGCCTATATGTTATTCTAGACTATAATAAATAAATGTCTTTGTCAAATTTCTGTCCTTCATTCAAAGATCGGTTTTAATTTGGTGATCAATTTGCAAAATATAAGCTAAAGTCATCTTTTTAAAGTAATACTTTTAAGTAAAGTCATATTTTTCAGTAAAGTCATATTTTTCAGTAAAGTCATATTTTTCAATAAGGATTTATACTCCCCCTACTCTAAAATATAAAACGAAAAAAATTCATGACAGTAGCAAATGTAGTAATTGGTCAATATAGTTATTATCTACTACGGGATCCTAACAGTGGCCCGATACGCACTTCGCTGGTTGTTGTTTCATTTCATTAGGCGTCTCTGAATGACATTGAATAGGACGGTCATGAACAAACTTGGGAACAATGGACATATAACGGTTTATTTTATAGACATAATCTGTTACATTATAATTTTATTGATTATGATTTAAATAATTATTGTCATCATAATTGTAACGAAAAAAAAGAAAGGCTAAACGGCATCACGCGGACGAAACCTGCCTTTATAGACTTCATAAACTTTTGAAGACTCTTGGGAGACCAGGTTACCTCACGATGTTTTCATTAACCAAAGTGTTTTAATAAATAAATAAATAATATTTTTGGACAACTCACACACGGTCACCTGACCCCAAACTAAGCATTAGCTTGTACTATGGTGATCAGACAACTGATAAACATACATATATATACTTTTAAATACATACTTAAATAGATATTT
>DWJZ01009902.1:0-10434 GCA_018249125.1 Asbolis capucinus
CATTCATCCATCCATCCATCCATCCATCCATCCTGAAAAACTTTCGCATAAAATATTAGTAGAATAATAAGTTAAAGCACTCGTAGCTCAGCTGCTTGTGACGATTCTGATTGGTCAAGCGAGTGAAGCAACAACCGTGGTCGTAGGTGGTGTCAGTTAGTGGCAAAAAAATTGTTGAAACAATGTCGGAGGTCTTTGTGCGGCTTACATCTTCTGATACTTGAGTTTGTCATTAACTCCTTCACTAATCCGCACTGAAGCAGTGTTGGTGTGATCTAGTCGGTTTATAGTGAGTTATAGCGGAGTATTAGAAGCAGTTGAAGTTACAATTATATTGGTTTAAAAATGAAAATCGTAAACCAATGCATACCTACTTACTTTTCCCTATATTTAATTTTACTCTAATCTAATCACAGATATAGAGGATTTTCGTGTCCTATGTGGTCTAGGATAGCAGGTATAACGAAGTGGACTGTATGAAGAACTGTATTGAACATATATGTATGAGGATCGTGGGTAGTGTGCTGTCACGCAGGCCGTTATAGGCCGAGCGGTCGCGTTGGCAGTCGCTGCCCCATCTGCAGCCCGCGTCACGCGCCGCTGCTTTGGCTGGGCCACGCGATTCGTACGGGCGAACAGAAGGGCAATGGTTTCAGTTATTGTAAACTTAATGATATAAAAATTAAATTCCTACCACAATCATACCTGTTTATATCCACGAACACGTCATTTCAATCGCCTCGATTTTCTACTAAGAAGATGCCTCAACTTTATTGACGTCTTAACGAAATAAAACTTCAAGTGGTATCCGATAACCGTCAGTCAGTTTATCCTCATCGTATTAAAATATCCACAAGTCGTTAATAACACAACAGCAGGTGCGGGATGGTCGAAACGCTCATCAAAGTATTTCGGTTTGCAGCGTTTTACACCTGCTCATGTTAATGTTAGGGTCGTTCCACATTATTTATAGAAACGAGGCTGATGACTCTTCTTCTTTACCCACTACTGAGAACGGATCTCTGTTAATTACCGAAGATACCCTAGAATTTATTCAACCACGCTGCTCCAACGTGGATTGGTGGCTTTTGTTTGTTACAAATGTCCCCAGAGTTTCTGGTGGTGGTATATTGTTGTGATAGGTGGTGACATTAAATGCCAGTTCCGCCAGAGTGCCGTCAGTCACTCAGCGGGCGCACCTTAAAGTGTACTGATATTTTTCAACATTCCTCATTTCGCTACACAACTATATTGCATGAACTTAAATCGGTAAGGCTTACAAACTAAGAGTTCCGATTATTTTGCATATTCTATAATAAAATATTAAACTAAATACTATTAAAATCTTATAAGATGTGGGTAGATGTAGGAGAAGGGGGCTCGCCATATCTAGAGATAAATATTAATTATCTTCTTGTTTTCTTCACCTTACCTTCTGCAGCGCAAAGGACCACTCACGACTAGAAATACCTTAAGTCAGCTTGGCCAAGTGGTGGAAGGGTATTACTGGAGTGGGAAGTTTTGATGTCACTGATATGCCTTACCTATGTAACGATAACTACAGGGCTGACGACTTTACGTGTCTTCCAAAACACGAAAGTGCTCATACGTTTAACCTAGTTCCCATACATGCTCATTAATGGGCCACTATAGGGTTGAGCCCATGTAAAAAACATAAAAACACCGCCCACATTCAACGGCAAGAGTATTTTGATATAAAATGTAGAACGGAGAAGGATAAAGTTGAAGAAGCTTGAAGGAATGCTCCGCCACTACCACTGCTCAGCTGCTCCGCGTTGTTTAATTAACGACTTGTTGAATTTTAAATGCATTTCTCTTTGGATTTCATTGCAGCGGGACTGGAGGAGTGGAGCAGGTGCTTGGGAACGTTTGTTCATTCATTATGACAAGCTCTCTTTACAGTGATAAATGTAAATATTCATATACTAGTATACATATATATAGTAAGCAAAAATGTATATAAAAGATCCGCCCGCGGTTATACTCGCCTGTTATATATGGATGTTTTGATTTTTTCTAAATTTCTCATTAATTATATTCCATACACAAAACCATAACAAATTGTACACTGAGATCTTCCTCGAGATTTGTTCTACTAGTAGTGAAAACCGCATTAAAGTCCTTTCAGTAAATTTTGAATTTATTACGAAAAGAGAAACAGATACGGTGTGTATAATATGTAGTGTAGACATAATAAAATGTTAAAAAAAATACAGGTCAAAGTCCAATCACTGGTCAATTAATTCGCACATATTCACTTCACTAAAGCAAGCGTTCATAAATTTCAAATACTTACTTAACATACAAATTAGAGGTGCATTCAGGATTGGTGTTAAATCACCTGCGATCGAAATATCAACGTTGAAATCGATAGACAATGTGAAAGTTTGTTAGGATGGATCGATGTATAGCCCGGTGCATAATGTGAAAGTCAGTGATGATGTATGCATAGTAAATTTTACTTATCTGTACAAATCATTGGTACTAATATAAAAAAAAAATCGGTTATTTTTGCTTAAGACGCGTATTTTGAGATTGAAAGGTTTTACGGCCCAAGATATTAGTATGTGAAACATGGAATGAGGCGGTTCCATAAGAAAACTATGACACACATTCACTTTTTAGGTTACAAAATTTGCACGAATGAGAAAAACAGGCTTTATTTTTATTATTTTTTCACTCTAAAACTACTGAACAGATCTGAATAAAATTTGGCGCAGAGATACTCGTAAATAATAGTGTGAAATAACATACGGTAAAGCTATTTTCAATTAATACAACAGTCGACCAAAACCGTGGACATCACCTAGCAATTTAATGAATGAATCAATCAAATAAATGAATGAATCAATCAAATAAATCAATCAAATATCTTTATGTGTAATCCTTCGGTTTCATAGTATTTGTCGTCAATACCAACCAATCCAAGTGTCGGAAGCTTTTATGCCGCTCGAAGATCTCCGACGTGGCTTAACGATTGCTATCTGAAGTTAACAGCCAGCACCCTCATGTCCTCTGAAGCATGGAAGAGCTCATGAAATTGTTGCCACTGGTGGTGATCCGTTCTGCTGACCGCTCGTGCTGTCTTAATTTTTTCGCTGACCTACAATAGAAACATGTCGCCGGGCTATCGCTTAGCTTTGCAGATCACTAACAGAACGCTGTTTAGTATAAAATATGTCTTTGAAATTAAACTTTCAATATCAACAAGAGCCGTTAATGTCGAATTTCTGTGTAATATTTGCTTTTACCGTATTCTCGATGAAGTGTTTAAAGGGACAACGGGCTTAACGAGCGAGCCACTTCAACAAATGCTGTGTAACGACGCTTCCGACCCGGGACGCAAACTATAAACTCAGTGGACAAGTTCCTTCTGTTCCGGGACAAATTATACGATATTAATTATGTTGCTTCGTAATGCTAAGGGCCCGATTAAACAGTTTTCAGAGGATATTTATTTGAAATCTACAAATAAATCCACGATACCTTATGTCTAACTGTTACAGTTATGTCACAAATATTTTTTTTCTAGTAACTGGATCATACGAAGCGAAGCGAGTGCAGTTTCTAGTATGAAACAAAATGCCACACTAGAACCCATTGATGGCCAACTACAGAATACGGATTTGTTAATATCAGGGATCGGGGTCTAGAGCATACTCCACCACGCTACTCCAATACGGATTAGTATATGCGGAAAGGGTAACGACTGCCAGCGCGATCACTTGACCTACGACGGCCTGCGGGGCAGCACACTTTTAACAATCCTCATGCATATATGTTCCATACAGTTCTTTATACATTCCACTTCGTTTTACCTCCTGTCCTAAACCACACAGGACACCAAATGCCCTATATCTATTCATTATAATGTCACATACTAATCATTGTCTATATTTAAAATAATCACGCGCATGAAGACAGACAACAAAATACCATACGCCGTTCGTAGTACAAATCCCTATATTTTTCCAATTTTCCTTGATTCTTGAAAATGTGTTTACGAAAGTATAAAGGGAGCAGCAAAACGGTATAATAAGATGATTAGTTTGTTATCAGATGTTTGAGCTCGTGAAAGCAAATAATAGCATTCATAGAATTATTTATGACGAACAATTGCTGTATGTTATTTAGGTAGAGATCTGGTATGTAATGAAGGAATCTTATACGGTTTTAGAATACCACATTATGTACAATAAGTCTGCCGCTACAATAACTACTGCTGGGGTCGAGTCTCCACTCGCAATGTGAGGGTACAGGATACATTGTACCATGCTGGCCAAGCGCGTGGTGGTGGACAATAAATAACAATAAATAATCTCACATTGTGAGATCCGGCCTGTTATGAATTGGGACATGAAATGGGACGGTTATGAATTTGTAATGATAATGAATTGGTAATTAGGTATTATTCTTGCTAGTAGTTTTGAGGTGAAAGAGAGATGGATGGATCAATCCATGCCATCCATCCATCTATCCATCCATCCTCGTAAACTTTAGAATGCTATATTAATTAAACATTATGCACTTTACTTAACTTCTCCATGCGATCAAACCTACGCCTAGGAAAGTTCGTCCTACCGTCATACTAATAACAAAGCGTATAATATGGCATTATACGAGGGTAGTCCGTGTAAGTCATCTCAGCTCCATTAAGGAGAACCGCTTTGGGTTTCATACCTTTCACTCCAAGGTATAGGTTGATCCAAACGAATTGATAAAATCCCTCATGATTTGAATTTTTTGTACTAAATCCCTGGGGATTTTGTCTGGATTCTTTATTATATTGAATTCTCATATCTGTACCTTCGTATTTTTATATGCTTACTTATATTATAAATTCGAAATTAACTCTGTCTGTCTGTTGTAATTTCGAGTTTTAAGTACCACTCCGATTTTGATGAAACCTGGTATAGAAGTAGGATAAAACTTAACGAAAAATATGGATTATATTTTTTGGCGAAAAAACGGTTGAAATAGACCTTCGACATGGTTTAACGACTGTTGTCTAATGATAAACGGATTGGCTTAATGTACCAGCCTAGTCTCCCTGCATGGGATTGTGGTATTGTAGACCGCAATTTTGCCATTTACTTTAATTTTATTGTAAATATTTGTATCAGTTAAAGTTTTATTAAAATCGCTTCAGCTGTTAAGACGTGAAAAGGTACCAAACAGAGTTACTTTTTCATTTATAAAATTAGTAGGGATAGTTGTTATAGGTAGTGAAAGCCTAGTGGTTTGAAAGTTGCTCTCTCGAATGGGAGGTTCTAGGTTCAAACCCTGCAGCGTACACCACTAATTTCAAAGTTATGTGCGTATCAGAAGTTGATTATCTGTTGCTTCACTGAGGAACCTGCAGTCCTGAGAGTTCTTCATAAAGTTTTGAAAAGTGTGTGTGTGTGTTGTGTGTGAAGTCTACCAATCCGCACTTGGCCAGCGTGGTGGACTATGGCCTGTACTCCTCACAATGTGAGTGGCGACCCAAACCCTGTAGTGGGACAGCTACGGGTTGTAATTATTACGAGTATTATAGTTGCTCGAATTGAAATCTTATGCAATGTCATATACGAATTTTCGTATAATTTTTATTCGTGGATGGAAAAGTATTATACCTACACTATTTACAAAACAATGGGACAGAACGATATTGCGTTATAAATTGCACCGAGTTGACGCAGCTGTGGAAAAGTTGATATAATTTTTGTAAAGAAATTTCAGGACGAACGGTTTTAATATTAAAAAGATATCTGAATATACATTCATTGTTATGTTAGCAACTTATAATGCTTGTCACGTACTTTTGTCACGGTTTGTAAGGTAAATTAACGGGAAAAAGGTACCCACTACATATTTTTTATTGAAGAAAAATGATTTCAAATGATATTGGGCAGTAAAATAACATTGTCAATGTAGTAGGATTTAAAATTATACATTTTTTTTCAATTTTCTTTTTTTTTAATTGTTAGGAATGATTTAAAAAAATACTAATGAAATATTGCTTATATTTCAAAGCTGCGTTCATTGTTTCACTACGATAAATAATAACAATACTATAATAGGCTATCGTTAGATAGCAATCTTCAAGCTACATCGGAGTCTTCGGGCATCCTGAAACTTCCGATACTAGACCGTTAACCGCTCCGCTGTCCCACATTGCAGCAGCGCAGTGGAGTATACTCTAGGCCTCCTGAGAATGAGGAAAGACCCGTGCTCAGGATGATCCAGCCTCAGCTCATTGGTGTCTAGACTTTATGGTAACCGTTTCCGAGTTTTGAATATAAGCAGTTGCTTAAATATTTTATCAGTAGTCTAATATGTATATGTATAAATTTCGCTTTTAAGCTATCGAAAAGATTTTTTGGTGCCTGACAACTTTTAAGTGGGTGTTCAGATGTTGATAATTTTTCTCTCATTCAAAAGCTGGTGCTTGTAATGTGGCTTTAACCCTACGATGGCCCAGTACTGAGCATGGGTACTGAGGAATTCTAGAGCATATTCCACCACCCTGCTCCAATGCGGATCGGTGGAACGTTGCTGAATTTTTTCGATCGGTTACAATCGAAACAAGCCACCGGACTATGAACGTAACATTTAAATATAAGCGAGATTTCATTTCGTTAAATTTTAAATCATGCCTAATAATCCACACTAATAATAAAGAGAAAAGATTTGTGTTTTTGTATGTTTGTAACGAATAAACTCAAAGAGTACTGATCCGATTTCAAAAATTCTTTCACCATTAGAATGCTACATTATCACTGAGTGCCATAGACTATATAAAACAGGTTTATATTTAAAATTTTACAATTATAAATATAGAAGGGACATAAATGTAAAAATAAACATTATCGTCTTAGAGAAATGTTTACTCTTTGTTTATTTCAAAATATAAAACATTAAATGACGATATCTTTTTAATATTAAAGCCGTTCGTCCTGAAATTTCTTTACAAAAATTGTATCCACAGCTGCGTCAACTCAGTGCAATTTATAACGCAATATCATCCTGTCCCATTATTTTGTAAATAGTGAAGATATGGCGCTTTTCCATCCACGAATGAAAATTATACGAAAATACGTATTTGAAAATGTATAAGATTTCACTTTGAGCATCTATAATAATAGCTGCAACCCATAGCTGTCACTGGCCTCAGGTCTTCACTTACAATGTGGGGGTACAGGCTGGTCCATCACGCTGGCAACTGCGGATTGGTAGACACCTTTGAGAACTTTATGGTAACCTCTCAAGAGTGCAGGTTTCCTCACGATGTTTTCCTTCACCGTAGCTAGTGATAGTAAACTTTTGATCGTGATTATAAATGACATTACATAAATGCTCAGACAAATATTTTTACAGCATTGCTGAAGCTAACAATTCGTCTTGTTGACGTTCCCAAGCACAGAGACGACTTAGGATAACTCCACTTGCGAATACATGTATTCACGTTCCACAGTGTACGGTTTGTACTATAGTATTTTTACAAGTTTTTTAGAATGTTCGTAAAATTGTTGTTGTCTTCAAGTCAAGAGTGAATTGGCCTCTACAAAGTTAGTGCTTTACCATGGAAGACTTCATCGCCACTTAACATCAGGTGGGATCGTAGTTGAACGTCAACTTGTCTAAAGTAAAAAAAAAGAAAAATTTGTTTAAGTGGTCAAATCTTGCAAGCTTAATACGGCCCATTTCGTCTTACACTACTGAGCTGAAATTTTGTAAAAGCCTTCTGTCCCGATGATAATGCATTTTTATGACACGCATGATTTGGTACTAACTTCAGGATTGGCTCCAGACAAGGGAATTCCTCAACTGTTAACAATACAGTAATGAAATTTTGTGTATTTCTTTGTATTATGGATCAACAATGAAAGCTTGTATTTTTATATATTTTAATAAACCTTATTTTATAAGAATACATAAAACCTATGTAAGTTATAGTAGACCAGAAGAAACTAAATTCGGACAGCAATACCCTGGATTCTGGATATTCTGCAACCAATGGGATCTGGTAGCAGAGGTCAAATGCATTTAATATGTCTCCATACGTACATATGTTCGCCAGTACCTTTCATCAGAGTCATCGGTATTCTTCTCACGTTCTACCCGCATAAAGTAGAACTAACTTCTAACCGATGTCACAAGTCATAGCAATGACGAGTATGCTCGGTATGAGTCTTATAGGTATTTCTTCTTTACGCGT
The DNA here is from genome assembly GCA_018249125.1 of Asbolis capucinus. Classification (NCBI taxonomy): domain Eukaryota; kingdom Metazoa; phylum Arthropoda; class Insecta; order Lepidoptera; family Hesperiidae; genus Asbolis; species Asbolis capucinus. Next base: position 8,222 of record DWJZ01009902.1, read on the forward strand.
TGGCCACAGCTTGCACTAATGAATGAGGGAATATGGTAATTTGCCATTTTACTTGTTTGTGTTTTTTACATATCCCAACGGAACGTATTTTATACATATCTCGACGGAATGTATTTTTTTGCATATCCCAACGGAACATATTTTTTACATATCCCGACGAAAAGTATTTTTTACATATCTCGACGGAATGTATTTTTTTGCATATCCCTACGGAACATATTTTTTACATATCTCGATGGAATGTATTTTTTTGCATATCCCGACGGAACATATTTTTTACATATCTCGACGAAACGTATAATATTTTTTACTTATTCCGACAAAACGTATTTTTTAAATATCCCGACAGAACGTATTTTTTACATATCCCGACAGAACGTATTTTTAGGTATGTCGACGGATCGTATAATATTCTTAACATATTCCGACGGAATCTATTTTTTACATATCCCGACGGAACGTATTTTTTACATACACGGCCGGACGTCATTCTTTAGAGTAACTAAAATTCACAACCTTGTAGGGAATACAATAAGGGCGTCATTCTTTTTTCGGGACAGTTGAAAATCTCCGAAAAATTCTCTTCAATTTTGTTTAAAAATATTGTTGTAAGTTTCGTGTTCATCCAGCCACGAATATTCGTTACTACAATGTTTTTTCTTTGCTTTTACTTTTACAAAATACAAATTCCTTTTTTATGTTTATCATTGCAATATCCTTAATGAAATGGATTTCAGATTTGGAACAAGAATAATGAGACGAAGAAACGAAGTGGCATCACATGAAACCCTCAGAAAATTTGTGACGAGGTTTAGTTAAATAGATAGGTATAATTAACAATATCAATACTTATTATAAAATTAACTCCTCTCACGAAGTTTGTCTGTTTGTTCGTTAGTCTAACTCAAAGTCTTTTAATCGGATTTTCGTGCGATTTTTACCACTAGACAAAACAACTCCTAACTTGTTAGTTTTGCGTTTGAAATACGATAATAGTTTGGTAAGAAATTCAGAAAAGAATCAACGCATCGCGAAGCCGCAAGCCGTATTCATTTATTAATACATATCTCTTAGTATGTAATTACTTCATTAATTTACCCTAAGTAATTTTTCTTAAACATACAAAATGTTAAATGCTTAAATATTTCTAACATACAACTAAAATCAAACCTAGCATTAGAAACCAAAATAAAGAAACAGTTAAGTAGTTCCCAGGTCCCACCAGAGTGCCACATTCTTTGAAAGTCCCATTCAAAAGTATTGGTAAATCCTGAAATGAAGTACGCAAGTTTGAAACTTTTGTGCAATGCAGTAACCGTACATTTTCTTGGGTAACGTTACCGCGACAGTTCCACTTTAATAGAGTATACCACTGTTCCCGGCTGTTCCCGGCTGTTCCCGACTGTTCCCGATTGTTCCCTGCTGAACAGTAGTTTGAACACTTTAAATTGTTATAAATTATTAGTAGTTCAATCAGCTTTTGTTAGCCAATATGGCGTGTACCGCTATAGTCAAGTAATTTGATAACTATGTACCTAATTTTCTCGCCATGAATAAAAGATGGCGGGGTTCTGATTATTGTATTCTGGCTGGTAACGCAGCGGTGATGAGATTAAATATGTTTCAATCACAAAATTTAAACTTGAATGTAATGTAATGACAAATTTTAACTCGAATGTATGGTACTTTTTTTTTAATTAAATTGATTAGTGCTTGTCCACAATTCTACCTGATGGTAAGTTGCAATGTGGTTTTAGATAATTAACAAATGCCGTCAAACTCTTGGCTTCAAGACACTTACATTGTAATCGAACGAGAACACTGACGCGAGCAACTTATTCCAGTCCTTCGCGGTTTAATATTACAATAATTGAAGTTTACATAATGTCTTCGCTTCGGTTTATAAAGCTAAGTGCCATAGGCAGATTGTGATTGTTATGTGAATTTGTTTAAATAAAATTAACTAACGTTAATGTACCAAAAGTCACTAAATATATTAGTGAAAACCATATTCAAGTCGTATCAGCCGTTTGAGACGAAAGCAAAAACACACCAATAGTTACATAAGTTTTATTTCACAGGCCCCTTGCTCTAGTGGTTAGTGAAATTGACTACTACACCGGAGGTCATGGGTTCCATTCCCACCCATACCAACTTTTCTGTGATGAGCTGGAATGTTTGTTCTGTGTGTCTGGATGTGTAATAGAAATATA
>DWJZ01009903.1:0-10434 GCA_018249125.1 Asbolis capucinus
AAGTAATATATATATATATATATTTATATCGCTTTTTGCGCATCTCTGTTTGGCCTACTGGTTAACTGGTCGCACTATCGACAAGTACCGAAATAATTTATATGGTGGTCAATAAAGTTAAAATAAATAAAAAATATATATAATTTTAGAACCAAAACCTATTCCAGCGGATTCTGAACATAGTTGCTACAGACATCAGTGCTCTATCTCTTACAATTTCAGTCTACAAACTATAAACAAAATCACAAACATTAATTATATATATTATAATTTATGTTCAACTGACTCGATTAGAATTACAATACTAGTATCCTAAGTGGATTTAACGGTGTAAAAATTTACTGCACAATTTAGATATAATACTGGGATATGCTTTTATTGCATAAAAGTTTTATCCTTATTGGTCACGCAAGCTTTTTTTTAGAATCATGACGATGGACAATATTTGGAAATGACCTGAATAAAGAAATAATGATGGTATTTCCCAGAAAAAGAATAGAAAATATAAGGTAATAAAAAATATAATCTATTTATTTTAATCTTGGATGGTTTTGTCGTATTGGAGCGGCTTAGAATACAATTCCCATGCTGACCTTCCAGGGTATCGTGAAAGGCGTACAGAAGTCAGCTGCTCGGTGGTGGGGCTTCGCGAAAGGATTATAACCTTTTTGTGAAGCCCGCCTGGCTGGCTGCCACCCTCTTGCTTGAATCAGCCGCCAAACGATTCGTCGTGTTGCGGCTGGGGGCTTGAGAGCCAGTTCTCCTCTTTTTCTCCCCGTTCTTCATCCATCATCCTTCCCATTCTTCTTCTGTCTCCCCTGTAAGTAGTAGAATGTTGTAGAAGTAATATGTAGTTGGTGTATCTGGGGTCAGTTAATGTCGTCATTGATCCCATTTGCTTTGTACCGCTTCCCTTGTTTCTTTCTCTTCCCCGCGGGTCTGTTTCTTCCTTCCAGGCAGGCAACGCGTTAGTGACACCCCACTCTGGTGGTGTTCATGTTCATGGGTGCGGGGTTCACTCACCATCAGGTGAGCCGTGTGCTCGTTTGCCTGCTTATCACATAAACAACATATATACTTCTATGAGACATGAAATTAAACAAAGTAAATATATGGAAGTTTGATTAAATCACGAAAATTACAAATTATAAAATAATTGCATTAATAATTCTTAAGTAATGAAACTGTCTAAAAACACACAAATATATACACTTCTCATACATAATTGTAAATTAGTATTCTATAGTAAAAATACCCAATAAAAATTGAACTTACTTTTTTACTCGATTTTAATTGGTTAAAGATTCATATGGATGTATTTATTTTATTTTAAATGCACTAACAAAGTCTACAGTTAAACATACAATAAATAAAATACAGCCAAATCATAATTTAAAATTTAGTGCTACTTCAGTTATAGGTGCATATAACATGCATAGTTATTAATCTTATTATATCGAATACAAGTCAAATTAAATTACAATATCAATAAATTACAATTACAAAATTACAATAAATTAAATTGAGTTAATAAATAATAGAGTTATAAGGAACACTGATTGAAATTAAAGTAATATCATTATATAATTATAATATATATATACATTGTATATAGAACATTAAAATCTACAATTTAGAATTGAAAATGATACAACAATTGAATAATAGTTAAAATAAAAAATTCACACATACATAATTCTCCAATAACTCAACACAATAAGGCTTTGATTATTGCACAGCCTTATTGTCTGGTTTTAACACCGTGACCTACTACTCATAAAAACCATAACTAAATGAAATCACAACAAAATAAATATTAGCCACCTACTATAGTCATAGGCAAATAATTGCTTTCCGAAGATTCCGAAGACGAGATAAAAAACGAGATCATAATTAATCAATTCCTCGACCTAAAAAACCTTAACTATAACTTCCTCGAATTAATAACAGTCATTAATAAAATCAAATATTTCCTAAACTCGTAGTAACTGTTATTCGCCGGGGACGTTGCCATCAACACATACGGTGAATAAATGTGTGATATTTATATCACTAAATAGCCGGTAAACGGTCTGACCACCTGATGGTAAACGGTCGCCACCGGCCCTGCACATTAGTGGGCTTAAAAACTTTGACCAGTCAAGTAAACAGCGTGTGTATCGCTCATTGTCAACATATTTTGAAATACTTAGGAATACAAAAAAACAAACAAAATGCGGATTTTGTTATCAGAAATAACTATAAAATCCCGCATGCTGTTTATAGAAAAGACAGAAAATATCATTTTCTTGAGACACAATGCATAAACAACGTATTAGGGCATTGAATAAATAACGAACCAACCTTCGGTTTCCTGGCAACAAATCAGACCAATCGACCTTAAATTAACCGACCAATAGTGATAATTTATCATATAACACAATTTTGGTACAGACTGGTACCAATCTCGTGATTTCCTCAGCTCCTCAGAAGTACCTCAGCACTGCATTTTTGGTAGTGGAATATGTTATAATTATTTGGGACCACCCAACACAAGTAAAAAAACCACGGCACTTATGCTATAAACATTTTTACATTCTTAACCACTGGTTCAAGTTTCATCAAAATTTTGGTTATTTGGGCGTGAAAAGTAACACAGTCAGTCGGGACCATGCTCCATGCAATTGGGTCGAAATATCGACGGAGACAAACATATCGTGAGTACCCGTAACTAAGCATAGTGCAGACAGCCAAAGTTACTTTAGGATTTATAATTTTAGTAAGGATGGTGATGACAGCCCTATAGGAACGCGGCCGTATTTCTAAACTCGACCCAACAATATTAAAATATTACATAACAAAATTAGGCTGTTCAATAGTAATAGTTGAATTAATTTTATTCTTAGTATAATATTTGGACTTTCCTATAAAGTATGAGGTTATGAATGTCAGGGGTTTCAAGCCTTTTTTATCAGATTATGTTAAAAGTCAAGACACATCGCGAAGAAATCTGGACTCCTGAGAGTTTTCCACAAAGTTCTAGAAGGCGTGTGAACAACCAATTCGCATATTGGCAACGGTGTCAGGAAAACATCATGAGGTATCTTGAACTCCTGGGAATTCTCCAAAAAGTTCTCGAAGGTGTGTGAAGTCCACCAATCCGCACGTGGCCAGGCCTTGTTAAATAACCCACTGTGAGTTGACCCGAGCCCAGTAGTGCGACAACTGCAATAATGATCCTTAATCAGAGATTTAAAAATTAATGATGATTAAAAAACCGGATGTGATAAATTAATTCACTATCATCTTTAGTTAACATACAACTATGATACATACTAATTTATATTAATGTTTATTAGGTAATCGCATTGTGTAATTTTCATTGACAAGCGAGGTTTGTCAAGAAACTGTCATGGTCAAAAGAACGATGACATTGACTTCAATAGCCAAATCGTATGAGCTGCTTAAATTATTGACAATAGAACAAAATGATGTACTGCAGTTTTATAGAGGACATCAATATCTACAAACAAGTCCGCGACACCATATGTCTAACTGGTACAGTTATGTCACAATAACTAATTGGTTCCTGTGAAGCGAACCGAGGGCAGTATCTAGTAATAAATGCGACGGTAGTCTGTCTGTCTGACTCGTAGTCGTCGACTACGTAGTCTCCCAACATGATCTGCCCTCTTGATCCACATCAGCCATGATGGTTTTTCAAAAAGAGACTGCAGCTTACCACGCAGCCTGGCTACGACTGATGCTGACGGGGAAAGATTCCCCCTAGGTACCTATTATGTAGCCTAGTGTATTTAGAAACTCTCTGTTTTTCTACTATTGCGTTGCATTTTAATTTATTGAGCAGGAAGAATCAACTTTAAAAATAGCACAGATAATATATTTTATTGGTCCATATATCTATCGAAAATAAAATTGAAAAAAACCGAAACATGATAAAATGGCGGTAACGAGATGATGAAAGATGCCGAATAAGAAGCTTTATTTAATAAGATTCTTAAAAAGATCATAAAATAAGAATTAATTAAGTACCTAATTATAATAAATACGATAGAAATCACTTCCCGTTGCTGTTATCATAGCAAATAATTGCGATAGTAGCTTGTTTAGGATGTTCTTTATTTATTTTAATAATTTCATAATATTGTTACCGTGATTATAACAAATGAACTTAAGAAGTATTTAAGAATCTCTTTACTAATGTTATAAATGCGAAAGTGGCTCTGTCTATCGCTTTCACGCCAAATCATCAAACCGATTTTGATGAAATTTGTTATACAAAAATATTAAAAAAAATCCAAAACAAGATTTATTAAAAATATTTAAAAACTCAAGCTTTCATTATAGATCTCTAATACAAAGGAACACACAAAATTTTATAATTGTATTGTTAACCGTTGAGGAGTTCCCCAGTCTGGAGCCAATCCTGAACGTAGTATTAGGTCATGCTTATCATTGTCATCACGATGAAAACTTTATACAGAACCTCCGCACCGTAGTGCACGAGGAAGTGGATCTAATTAAGCTTGTTAGATTTGACCCGTAACAAACAAACATACAAATATACCAACATATCTACTGATATACAAACATACACTGCAAGTTAAATAAAAGCTTGTAATGTTTCAAAGGGCTGGAATATCGGAGTTTGTATGGAAATTCGTCACTGTTGAATATAAAACTATGAATTGTTTTATATATACAAAAATAAAAATAAATATATATATATATATATATCTCTCTCAAATTTTAACGGCATGATTTGAAAATCGCAACACTGAGAAACCAATCATCAAAATTAGTACACCCAGTCAAATTTATGAGGAAATGACCATAAAAATGCAGTCGAATCAAGAACGTTGTTTTTTGAAATGAGAAGCAAGCGGAACAGAACTTGTCACAGACCAAATTATAATTGATGTTAATAATAACACCGCTTAAACCAGAAGTTAAGGTTATTTTTCGATCAAAAGTTCAAATATGTCGAGTATCCATCTTCATCGGAATAAAGGATTTCTTGTGCTCATTAATCATCCGTGGCGGCGGTTTTATTTCATGTTTTAGTCGTTCGTATGAGAGGTTAATTCGGCTTTTGATTGTAATTCACTCATATAATTAAATTAACCTTACACACTCATACCTTACAACATGAAGCTATCATAGTTAAGATTCATAATGTTATAAGAGTTCTTAAATTATCAAAGTTGACAGCTGAATTAATAAAAATAATCAAGTTTTTCTAGTTGTTAACAACATAAAAGCGATGACGTTATAATGGCGGGAATAAAAGAATTCGAACGTCTTTCTCGAGTTCATGCGTCATCGGCGGCCATATTTCTTTCATCCCGCGTAACAAGTTATCATCATTGTTTACGTAGTTCGGACGGTGGCCTCGGAACACTGGGCACGTGCACTTGTCTGGACGTTTGTAAAATGATCGATAATCCTTATACTCACTCCTTACTAATGTTATAAATGCAAAATCTGTCCGTCTGTTATGCTCTTACGCCTTTACTGATTTTTTAAGAAAATTGGTACAGAGGTTTTAGAACTTAAGAATGTGTTTTTAGCGCCAAAAAATTTTTAAAGAATTGAAACAGAGGATCAAAACTTGTGTACAACTCATCGTCGAATATAAAACCATAAACATTGTACTTAAGACGCTTGATTATTTGTTCTAGCGTTTTCGAAATATTGAACAGTGGGGACAATCACATAGGGGAATAAAACTTTTGACGTTGATGTAGTTGTTGAAAAAAAGCTAGCACATATAGCACATATTTTCATGAAAAAAAAATTCGTCTTCATTCAAATCATTACACATTTTCATGAAAAAAAACAGTTTGATATCTCTGAAACCATCGATTTTCATATGTGGTGTTCTATAGATTATTATTTGACTGCAAATTAGTTATACACCGTTTCATTTTGTGTTTTTAGAAGCTTTTATTTAACTTGCAATGTATGTTTGTATGTCAGTATATTTGTTTGTTACGGGTCAAATCTTGCAAGCTTAAATAGACCCACTTCCTGTTACACCACGGAGCTAAACTTTTGTATACAATATATTTTTATTATAATTAGATAATAAAACGGCTATGTTTATGATTGGCTCCAGACAAGGGAACTCCTTAAGGACTCCGTTAACGTTAACGGTTAACAATTCAATTATGAAATTTTGTTTCACCATATTAGGGCTCTGTGATTAAAGTTTGTGTTTTTAAATATTTGTAATAAAGCTTGTTTATTCATCAGAATATAAAACCATTAATATTACTACTAAAGAGATATACAGTGTAAATTCTTTATAACGAAACTCAAGAGACTGCGCATTTTTTATCGTTATAGACAGATATCGTTATATGGATTGGATGAACAATATGTGGGTTTTAACGTAAACCAACCAAGTTGCGTTCACTTCAACTTTATAGGGAGTATGTTATAAAGGATAATGTTATAAAGAGTTTACGTTGTATAAACAAAATAAAATTAAACCCTAAACTCAGGCAATGCTAAACTAAAATAAATTAACCAAAACTGTGTTTTTATAATATTATTATGGATTAAATAAATAAATAAATATCTTTGGACAACTCGCACACGGCCATACCACTAACTAACCAACCACCACTAACCACTAACCACTAGACCAACCGGCCTGTCAATAGAATTCATATATTACTGATTACAATTTATTTATTTCAACATAATCAAGTAAAATATTAAAAATATTGATCGAATAAATACCACTCAGAACTAATGATAAAATCCAAAGACCTGAACTAGGAATGTCTTTAGTAGCAGATTACAGTTTAGTTCTTGAGTAATGCGGGCGACTGGTAGATCTCGAAGTGGCACACGAGGGGCACATATCTGACACACATCGCCTTTATATCCTGTTAGATCAGAGATTCTAAATTAAGATCATTCATGAGACTCTTTTTTTTTATTTAAAATTTAACGGCATTAGGCTTATGCCATACAGCCTTCATGAGACTATTAAATTTCAGTAAAATACAGTAAACTTTATTGTGCACACTAATAACACAAGATACAGATACAATAAAAATAGTAGACTTAGACCAGCGTGGTGCATTGATAAAAAGCCTATGTATATGTTATTCCACAGATAACTGTATGACAGATAAAAAATGTCGGCTGTAAAGAATTTGTACCATGGTTTATATTATATAATAATAAAAAAAATGAGGACGAAAAATATTCTATTTATAAGTATATTAACTTTAAATTACGAATCGAAAAGGTGTTGTAAATAAATGATTATCAACCTCATATATCATAGTAATAAAGTTCATTTTAACGTATTTATTTATATCTCTCCCATTGACAGTTGTACTCCAATCACCATGGGAACCTTTTAAACCACATTATATCATTATGGGAAGTAAAACAAAGCCGCACGGTTCCTATTGATGTCTTAACACATTATTTGGAATTCTTAACCAAACCTGTCTTGTTAGACGGTATAAGTCACGTTGAAAAGAATGTTAGATCCTTGTTCTTGGTTATTAGTAATTTTTAGATGATTAGTTAGGTTTTTAATTTTACTTTTATAATTGTTTTTACATTCCCGCGTGATTTAGGTAGATATCTACATAAAGGTATTTTAAAGTAATATAATAAATATCTCAGGATAACTCACACACGGCCATCTGGAACCAAATTAAGCATTAGCTTGTACTATGGTACAGACAACTGGCACATACTTATGAGGATATTTTTATTTAGACAGAATTAACTTTCCTGCTCATCATAACAAAGTTTGTTCTAGGTGGGGATCTAACTGAACCTCCTAGCAGTCAGGTTCACCTGGGGAAGGGAGGAAGTAGCACCCCTCGAATCGGGTTAGTTACCGATTAGTACATAGTTGTCAAAAAAGCTAGTATTTCACCTGGTTTTATGGTTTTACGCATTAAATCCAGGAAAAAAACAGGCCCCCTTGTGCCAGAAGCAGCGTACGCGCGGTCACACATATATTTTATTTATTGAATCTATATTTTAATGTACTAGCTGTAAATAACTTCTTGTATCTTGTTAATTAATTTTCTGTCTGAATGTTTTGTCGAAATAAATACATATATTTTTATATTTTCTTTTCTATTAGAGACGTCAGAACAATAAATACACCAAATTGGTGAGTTCAATACAACTGTTACGGCGCGGTCACTGGCAGTATAGTATTATAATAACCACATTTTTTTTTTGACAATACAATTTTTGTTCTTACGAAATGTCGACTAATATGTAGCGGTTGAATAATTTTGAATCATGGTAATGTTGTACAATTTTTTAATCACCACACTCCACTGTCGCGGACCATGTTCCTGCGCCAACAATAGCCAACAATTGCACATGTTGAGGCATTTTACTGTTTCATAAAATGCCGAGGTTACGCCTCAGGGTGCTGACTCAGTCGCACAGCCGTGAACTGCCCGCAGCAAGGACTGACACCCGGAGACTGAGGGGAAGGTTAACTGCTGTTTAGCGCTATATATAGCAGCGGATTCATCTGCAAGTTTTTTTGAATTCGGTAACAAAGAAAGTAAAAATATTTGGTTTTTATCCGCTTAATAACATCGTCAATTTTAATATAATCTAAATTTTAAAAATAAGTTGTATTATGTGTAATTAACTGATCTCCTCGAACGAAACACTTCACATAATTATGACAGAACTTTATTTACAGGTAAGTTCGTTTAATCGTCAATTATAATGACGACTGTTCTGAATATAATAAAACGAGTGGACTTTGACAGCTGAGTCCAGACCGTCAACGGAATTAGAGATAAATTTTCAGGCATATCGGACACTAGAAAAGGGGTTAAATGTTAATTGTAAGATGTTCCTACATACTCGTAGTTGCTAGTGAAGCTAATAAAATCCTGTAATAATGGTGACAAAACGTAACGAAAAACGACAAATTCAGCTACAGCTTATATATTATGTCAATGAAATATTTCGCATAGTTAGAACAGGAGTAAAAAAATAAACAGATGGCTTGATCCTACGTTACGGGAAAAACAAAGCAAAAAAAACCAGTTTTATTTTTTTATCTCGTTCCTTCAAAAATAACAAAAGGAATCAATCTACATGAGTTACTTGGTGTGCCTATCTTAATTTCCGACTTCTGTGTAATAGAAATAAGAAAATAATAATTATACATAAGTATATTACGTGCCCCCAAAACGTTCGAAAACGTACAAGTGATTCGTAAGTCTATAAAAGATTTTCTCGAATGTTCGTTGGCACTGCACCAAGTTGCAATTATTCTATAAATACGAGAGGTTTGCATTGAGAGGGCTCGACTCCTTAGCTACGTTCATTCTGCTTTCTGTTCATAACTTAATTCATGTTAAATTTAGTCTATAATATATTGTTAATGTTTTGTTAATGTTTTGCTCTAGACCAGTGATTCCCAAAGTGGTAGAAATGAACCATGTAGTAGACTCGATAGGGCTCTATGATAATGTGAAAAAATAAGACGTTGAAAAGTTGTTAATGAAGAGTCTAAGAAAATGTATCTGATTTTGATAGTGAAGAATGTTATTTGGCTTTACGGACAGATAATACGATTTTAATAATTTTTTTTTTTAAATAATAAATAAGAAAAAAATCCAAATTTTGACACTTTAATAACGGCTTTGTATGACTTAGTCCAATTGAATAAAGGATTTCCAGAGCAAAATATGTTGGCAATTTTTTTTGGCTAGTTGTTGACTATTTTTAGGGACTTATAACAGCAGGGGTACAACCCAATTCAGATAATGTAATTAGTAAATGAGAAAAAAGTTTGGAAACCTCTGCTGCACTATTCTTAACTACGCTTCAGTGAGTTTAAGCTTCGTGAGCGTACTGACGTAGACTTCAAAACTTAATCTGAACGTAACTTAATACATAAGTATGTTATATGTAACTGTACACGGTAGTTGCGTTTAAAAGCTTGGTATTAGTACTACGTTTTCTACTACGTACTTAAAGTGTTCATAGCCTGGGTTGTTTCGATTGTAAGTGATCGAACAACCCGGCGTACGGCAGGTATCCTTATGTCGTGAATATTCCGACGGTCTGAATGTCGCGGTTTTTTCGTCTTTTATTATGCGTAACGCAAGGGAATGGATAACTTGCCTGTGGCAGTGTTCCTACCGAAGTATGATGTGAGTCTTCAAGAGAAGAGTGAATTGGCATTTACTAAGTTAGTGTGTAACATCTTAGACATAGCATTAACTTATTTTGATAAAAAAAAAGTTAGCAACGTTGGGCGCGGTCGGTAGGAAGATTGGGTGACCGCTACTGGCGAAAATTTCATGAACTCTTCCATGCTTTGCATGTCGCGTCGGTCCTGGTTGTTATCGTTAGATTTCAATCGTTATGCTTTGTCAGACGCCTTCGAATGGCATAAAAACATCCGACACG
>DWJZ01009904.1:0-10433 GCA_018249125.1 Asbolis capucinus
TTGCATTCCAATTGGATCAACAGTTTTTAATCCAGGGTGCATAAATGCATTAACAAATAAAAGAATTAAAAAAGAAATGTTTTGGATACTTGCCGGATAGTCAACGGAAATATACATATATATTTTTTATACAAAGAAGTGAATGCATGACATCGATCCAACCCAATGGAAAGTGGTGACGATGTCTAAGATATTGAACACACTAACTTAGTAAATGCCTATTTACTCTTCTCTTGAAGACTTCCGCGTCGTTCTTGGGTGGGAACACCGACGCAGGCAAGCTAATCCATTCCCTTGCGGTACGCACAATAAAAGACGAAGAAAACCGCGTCATTCGGACCGGCGGGATGTTCACGACATAAGGATGGATAACAGCCGTGCGCCGGGTCGTTCGATGGATAAACTTCACGTTGAAGTGCAAAGAAACATCCAAGTCTCCAAGAAAAGAACAACATATTACGATAACGCCTTCATTATAAAAGGAACAAAGTCACAATATAGACATGAGGAAGCGACGGCCACGCCATGAGGACGCGACACGAGGACCGGCTCAATTAGAACATGATGAAGATACGAGTAGACATCTACGTTTGGTGTGCTGTGTATGTATAAATAGTTCAAAATGTTAATTCTGTGTTGTTCTACTTAGGAACATTACTCTTTTCTCCCAACACTAAGTCACAATCTTGATACCAAGAATCTAGCTTCTTAGCTCTCGATTTTCAGATATTTGGGGAAAAAATTACAACGAGAAGGCAAGGATGATTCCTTTAGGATTGCGTCGAGACTGACGCCAAATAAACACCTAGGCTGTGGTTTCTTCTGCGCCGCCCCATGTAGACGGTTTTAGTAGATGAGAGTAATACGAAATTTGATTGAATTACTCCGACAATTAAAAAACTCAGTTGGTTCTTGACGAACTCAGAAAAAGATTACAAAAGACAGGTACATTATTAGGTAAGGCCATACTTTTAATATCAATCGATTATGTGCTTAATCTCTTTTTCTGCGCGTTGAAATAGATTTTAGGTTAACTTTAGGCGCCACAAGGTGACAATAATAAATGTCAATTCACGTTAATTTAATTTACCTGTTACCTCAAAAGGTGATGGGAATTATTTTTACCCACCTTATTTTCTCTATTGGTAAAGTGTAAAAAGATGATCTTTTACAGTTATTCCTAAAATATATGACTTATAAACCATAAATGTTGTTTCCGCCGGATGTAGACTACACATTGGTAGTGATATATTTGTACAAACACCGGTCGCTACTCGACGCCGGGTACCGCGACACCATCAATTTATTTCACCTAATACGCTAGATAATATTGCGGACACAGTTTTTGTCCAATAATATCGAACCGGCCCGACTACCGCCGAAACTGATCGAAAGGTATTAGTGTAACATTACTGAGAACTGCTACTAGCGTTCGTTTGTCCAATTAGGCCCACGGTCAAGTTTAATATTGACGCCCTCCACTTATTAGAATGTGTTCACGATATTTATCAACGATACTTACTAGGCGAGGTGTTCAATAGTGTAATTAACCGTTTTATAACTTTCAGTTCTAAGTTTCTGTACGCGATACACAAAGGAGCCGTCGGAGGAGGAGTCGACATGGCCGCGACATATTGACGAGTTATAAATATGATTGCGGGTTCACAGTCGTACATTCAGCAGCTCATCAGCTCGCCAGCTCGTCAGCTCGTCGGTGCTACACGCGCACCTGCTCTCCGCTCTCCCTGATTAATTATTGAAGTTACAGCGGCGAATCACGTGTCTCGTCCGACCCTCCTCGTTATGGCCCGAATTAGTTCCCGAGCCTAATTGCCCTCGATTGCCCTTTATGAAGAACGTCCACGACTCCACTGGAACGCTTGTACGGAATTTCCATTTCGGTGACTATGCGAAACTATTTTAACTGTAATTATGTTAGCTATTTGGAAAAGGAATTTGACTTCAAAAGCTCACTAGCTGACTGGATGGCTCGTCGATGAACTCGGAATAGAATGAAGAGGGAAGGGAGGAAACTGCTAAATGAATCACTTATTTATGCATCTTCAATAAATGTTTGCTTCTTGAGAACTCAAACTGAAACAGACCCCCATGTCAAATGATGTAACCAATGTACTAACCCAGTACACGCTGCCAACTCGGATTTAAGAGGCATCAGGTTAAGCCCTCTTAGTAATGGGACTCAGAAGTAACGAATAAATATAAGTCTTGACTTTTCTTATAAGCCAGCTTCAATCTTACGCTATGAAATCTTACCCACTCTCATAGAAGACACTAGCTGGGATAATCTTTGGTTTACTTTGCAATTCAGTCTACTATAACGGGCCGCCAGTAAAAAAATGATATTTCCTCTAAGCACTGAAATATTATTCTTTTCTACCTGTGTCTCTGGAACCAAAATTCTCCAAATAGCAACACAAGATAGTTTTAAGCAATATGCTTCGTCGTAAGCAAGTGACCGTTATTTAGACCCAACAGCCTTACATGGGTCAGTAGGTCAAATATTTCAGGATACTTTTTATGCAGCAAACTTGAGCTGTTTCTACGAAATGGGAAGGGCTTTGCGTAAGGTTTTTGTTTCTTTTGAAAGTATTACACATGACTTTCATACATAAATTATAATTATCTCCTAAATAATAGTATTTTAGGAAGCAAGGGAAGAACTTTTTTATTTTTATAAAATGGTTACAAATTATCAGCATACGACATCGAACGTGTGGCTAAGTGTTTTTAATTGTAAGTATAATTATAATTAACATTAGCTCGCGCTCGACATAGCGACACCGTCCCGACGACGCCGTGACGATGCCGTGGCGAGGTCAGTGCGCCTCCGCGTCGTCACCCACCTCGCTCCCTCTTCAACTTGCGACAGTCGTGCCACAAGTAACAAATGAATTTGTAACTCGGTTGAGAGTGCAATTCAACACGAGACCGCGCCGTTCTCGCGTCGCGCCCGTCCCGTCCCGTCCCGTCCCGTCCCGTCCGCCGACGTCCGCCCGTGTTGTGTACTCGTAACATCGCTCCTGTCACATCACGTTCCACAGCTTGTAGCTGCCTAAATGACTGATTGTAATTTGTTTCGTTTTGAGTGCTGTTTCCGTCTGTTTGATATTTTTATAAACATTTCCCATTATGCAGTACACGCAAGCCACAGTCGTATCGTAATGACACGCAACTGGTAATTAATCCTGGCACTGTCCAACTAACTGCTCGCGTATTCTTATATTGACTATGAATTAAATTTGACTAATTATTTTAACTTTCGTGTACATAATGTTACAGTTAGCCGCCGATCAAACTGAATCAACGACTACGACTAGTCATTGAACATCTTTGATTAATCATTACAACCCAGAACTGTCTCGTTGCTGGACGCGGTATTCGCTTACAGTTTAATACGCACGTTACTTTGAAAATTAAAAATGAGCTCTGGATTCGAACCCCGGACATCCCCTTCGAGAGACCAACTTATTTAACTCATTTTTCTTTCAGTACTTTGTGTGTTTTCTTCTAGTCTTAAAATTATATGTCATTTTCGTATTTGGTCCATCGTAAACTGTCGTTATGCTGTGTGAGATAAGGGCTCAGTGTAATTCGCTCTGAAGCAACGTCTGCCATCATTTCACAGCTAATAAGTTATTTAGACACACAAAGTGTAAAAAGCGCGTCGTCATCGTCGCCGTGCCGTTCACAAATGAGAGTACAGCTTACAATTGGCAATACGCGAGTAATACTGCACTCAACTTGTTACACAATTATGTTTCAAGTCTATCAGGGATGTGTTGCTAGGGACAGCTGAAGACGGCTACGTGAAATGCTATCAACTGTACCTGAGTACCTGTACAAATCGTGTTGATAATTTGAATTATTTATTTTCTCCGGTAAATTCAGTCGTTCGACTTCTGAACCATTCAGGGAACTCGTTAAGCGCAGCAAGTATGTAGATTTTAACTCATGAAGGGGCTGTCCTCGGGAGAATGTGTAGTCTCGCGTTTCGCTTACAATAGTTATGCTAATGCCGTATCGAATTTATTACCGCGGGCAGTGGAGCGAGCGGCGCTGGCTGCATGCATTGTACCTACCGCCGCCTCTGTGTGATATACGCTCATTGTTCGAGCACCTATTTTGTGCAAAACTTTGTTTAGCCAAAGTTTTACTAAGCGACCTACTTTACAGTTATTCTGTTCGTATATTGCAAGGTGCTCCGATCTAATAAAAAGATGTTTGGGAACGTTTAAAACTCGTTCAACGCGTGGCCGTTATTAATAAATGGCCAGTAGTCATGGACGAGGTTACTATACTACTACAACGTGCTCAAAATGACCCAACCATTCGGAGTTACAGGAGTGAGGTTCGAATCGAGTCAACCCAGGAGTTCAGAGCCATTAACAGTTGTCGTAGATGTATCGAAATACCAGAAGATGTGCTAAATATGATTGTATTGTCTGTAGCATCGGAGGGCTCGCTGGGGGCGGGCGCGGCGGGCGCGGCGACAGCGACGGCAGCGGGCGCGGGGGCTGCGCTGGCGCTGGCGGTGGGCGCCTGGCGAGCCGCCCGCCGCCGACGCGCTCCCCGTAAGCCCCCCGCACCCCGCGCCGACAAGCCCGCTGACCACGACGACACGGAGCCCGACCTCATACCTAATAATTATTGTGAGTACACATTTTAGGGGAACTCCCAAGTATAATATACAATATACTCGTACATACATATGTAAATTTTCTTCTGAAATACTAAAGTTAAAATCGACGCATTGTTTGTCCCTAAGACGAACTAGCCTTCCGGTTTCCATTGACAGAATCATGATCGATGCGCCTTCGGTCATAAAAATGATCTAGCGCCCACTTCATCTTCGTTCCGTTCTGAATATGCCACACGGAGATGCCACTCGCTAAGTAATTACACATAACTATGCACAACAAAAGAACAGCACATCATCTGAATTTCATATCCCGTTGTAGATACGTGCTCTTCACATTCGTGTGTTCTACCACATTATTATATTTTCGTAGCACCGCGATAAACCGTCTGGCAGTTAACCATCCAGACAGTAGCATAGGACAGTAAGAACTTCAATCATGGAAACACAGATGGAAGTAAAGCATCCTCAATCTGCCACATGAAATCTTATTTTCAGCAGAATGTAAAGGGATAATGTTCCTTCAGCAAACATTAAAATGTTCTCGAGAAGATCTTTCAATAACGGAGCTTTTCTTTTATTCGGGCCTGAATTAAATAAGGTTCGTTCGCGGATTAAACCTCACCGTTACATTTGCTCGTTAAAAGGCGCTTTCGATCAAACCCGCTATAGATTACCATAAGCACGTAATCCGCTTCAATCTTGTCGAAGGAACAAAGCTAAAAACTCCAATGGCGGAGCGGCGGGTTGCGAATAAAGAAATGATAGAATGCCGGATACAATATGCATATGTGAATGTTAACGTTCACACACACTCACACATAGGCATGATTTGATGTGAACCAAAAAGAGTGTCTGGCCATCTGCTGGCCTACATTAACGTCATCCATACGACTGTCCTGAAATGGATAGAATGTAGGGCTTACTTTTTACGTTCTGTAAATTAGTGCTTGACCACTGTCCCATCTGATGGTAAGCGGCGATGTGGTCTTAGATGGTAAGGCGTACCAATTTACGAGTAGTCATTAACCGTATAATTCCTGCCTACTAGTACCTCTCCTTTGCTTGCTTTGCTTCGGAAGAACCAGTTATCTGAAAAAACACTTTTAATTTTTTGGGACAAAATATTATAGATTAAGTCTCCCCTAAGATTCCAATGTACACGTGGTCCAAGAACAATTCCTCTTTATAACTATGGTAGTAAAACATTGCGGCCTTTTTTTTGTTATCGAGGGAGAAATCTTCAAAAGGCACCTGGTGCTCTGGGAGCGACTCCGGGTTATGTGAGATTTGTACCGCACTAAAACCCTCCGGTGGCCTTCCTCAGCACTATGCGGAGGACTCCGAGATCTTCAAAGGAACACAATCGTGGTCCTCCTGGTGCGGTGCCCATTGTTGAACTCTTCTCGCATGGGACTCCGAAGTCCCATACCTGGTCTTTCCAGTTTTCGATGGTATGCGGCCACACATACTGCTGGCCTTCCGGGGTTGCCGTTGGGCGGTTCGAGCTCCCACTCTGTCCGCCCGCAAATATGTTTTGGCCTAGTCTGTACTGGCTGCGCAGCGTTACTAAATTTTAATAAAAAAGTCGTTTATTAAATTTTAATAAAAAAATCGCGAACTTAATTGTAGATATTGATGTCGACTATACAACTGTAGCACATCACTTTACTCTATAGTCAATAATTTCCGCAGCGTACGTGATATAAGGATTTTTAAGTATTTTTTCCTGATGTCGTAATATTATTACTTAGACGTTGTAATATCATCGATGTTTTCATACAAACTCCTAACGTTTTTGAAAATATTTTATGTTCATGCCTATGTTCATCAGGGATAATGTAGGATTCTAATGGTAAAAGAATATTTCAAATCGGCCCATTAGTTTCGAAACCGACGCCTCAAACAAACAAACAATCTAATCTTTCATCTTTATAATATTAGTATCGATTGTAAATACGAGTATGTATGTAATGTATTTACAATCGTCTTGTTGATCTAACTTTGAATTGTTAAATATTTTATTTCCCGCTCGCAGCCTCCCTTTAAACAAAACCAGTTTACACAGTAATTTTAGTGGCGCCTAATGTATACAGCTGTCATTTTTCTTGGTTCGTATTGTTGTTCGCTGCTGAAGTTCGATTTAGGGAGTTATTTACGAGTACCAAGCCGAATGACCAATAAATAGCTGCGTTGGTATGGAACAGAGATATTGTGGGTTCATTTAAGGGTTCACCGCGGGTTGCAACAACGTAACCTTATTCCTGAAGATGTGTGCTGGCACAGGGGTACCTCGTTCTTTCTCTTTCTCTCCAGATACAGATCCTCGCTCACACACAAGGACAATTTCCGTCAAAATTATTAAGCAAAAAAGCTCTTTAGTTGACAAACTCTAAAGAAGCCAATATAGTAGTGAAAAACCGTTATTATTTTGGCATCAGTTGCCGTGTTATCTGATTGTTTCTTAATGTATTGTTCATTCAATCCCATGACTTTTCAATGGCCGACGATGAGGAAATACGACAAACAAATGTAGGTGGTGGGTAAGGAGTTGTTGCATTTCTCATTGTGACTTAATATTCTTTGAATTATCATTTAGTTAAAGATGATAGCAGCACAGATCATCCGGAGTGACCCACGAGGCTACGGACTCTCATAAGCCGATGGTAATATTTTTCATCCTTCTCACCTATTGTCCACTAATGAACATTTTTTTATTATGTTATATAATTTCCTTGTTGTTGTGTATGTGAAATTTGAAAGTGATTTAACAATTCACTTCTTCTTTTGTAATGGTAACTAACACGACCAATAACTAAGCGAGGCCGTCAGAACCTGAGACCTCGAAAAAAATGTTGCCTCAAAACCTCCGACGGTCATCCATTCATTTATTACCCCCTTTCCATTCGAGGTTGATTTTAAATTCCATAATACTTAAACTCCTCAACATGTCACAGAACAAGCACGTTATGATCGACTGTCTCGAGCGCGGCCCTTTGATATCAAACAACCTTCCCCAAACTTCCATCATCACGCTCATCACAACGCGTTCTAAACTCAAATAACCAAGATATCATGACACTCATTTTTCTGTTTCGCAATATACGACACTTATGACGCTGTCGATTCCATTTAAATATTCACAGCATATTACGCTGAGTACAGGTCGCGTGCGGCGGCCGACACGCAGCCTGCCGTGACAGCGGCCTGCCGTCGGACGGTGCGCGGTCACCACTAATGTACTGTTACAGCCACAATCCATTAACGGGCCGATGCAAGCTGCGGCATCAGAGGAAACTTGAAGAATTAGAGGTCGATTCCAAATTCCATAATTCCTAAGCGCTTCAAAACTTCACGAAGTTGATTTTGAGCTCAAAGAAGCAAACTAAAGTATCTGGCACATGTTTCCTGTTTGACCCTTTTAGTGTCGACCCTACCTGAAGCACGAAAACCCGGCGCCGTGGGCGAACCGTACCTGACTCCCTAGTGTCGCTAAATAACATTTGCAGTACCTTCTCTAATTTATGTCCTTTGAAATGTCGTTTTTCTAGAATCTTCACAAGCATTCTTCGTCGGCCCCAATGGATTTACAACATGAATTTAGTAACAACACCATTTTTCACAAATCAAATATAATAACTAATAATTGACAAATGAACAAAAGAACATTTGATCCTGGTGAAAGGGAACACGCAACTTTAAATAAAGTACTCTGGTTGTATGTACGTCGCTGAATAATTGAGAAGCGCCGCACTGTCGAGAGCTGAGGGGCACGCGGGGCACGCCGGCCACACCGGGCCCAGCCGGTCACAGCCCCGCGCTCGCTAAACGCTCCGCTCTCGGCCGCCGCTACACCTGCCCACGTCTAACTCATCTAAAGTTAATAATAAATAGCAGATAATATATAAGTTACGCATTCATAATACAACGGACATCATGTTTATTTAGTAAATTAAAAATATAATATTTTTATTGGTCTTTTCTCTTTCATTAAATGTATTTGATTATGCCTTTAAATTACTAACACTAGACATGAAAATTTGGAATTAGTTTCCCTTGACTTGATCTGGGGGAGGGGCTGCACCCAGCATCATATCAGCTATGTGCGCAGCAGGCGTGCAGATGATTTGCTCGGTTTGGCAACACGAGGCGGCAGCTGCTTTACATATTTCAAACAGATTCCTCGCACCTTACTCAAATTTTCCTCCTTTTATAAATTGCTGTATTTCAGGCAAGATGTAGGGATGGTCCCCGCGGGAGGTATTAAAGAACCGCGACCGGGGAGACGGGGAGTAGGTCGCGGGGCGCGGAGCGAAAGGCACGCATTATTCAAATTTTGAATTCAGTACATTAGGAAACAGCGGTGTCGGGTCCACTTTAGTCCATTACCAATTTTGCATATCGCGTAAAACTGAGAATGGTCCGAAACACAGTCAAAGCTGATGCGTTCCGGGTGAGTGCGGGCGGCCGGGGGCGGCCGGGTCGGCCGGGGCAGGGCTGCCGGGGCAGGGCGAAGGGGAACGCGTGCAATGGATCCGCGATTCAAATATTCATATTACGTACGTGAAAATGGAAAAACGCTTCGCGGTTTAACAACCAATCCTTATGAAGGCTTTAATAAACCGGAGAGGATGAACGCGTTGCGGCCACATTAAACATTGACGGTCACCGGCTCTCGTGCATGTCCAGGTGCTGAGGGTACAAATGTTTCAAATTCCCTATTGTTACATCTATTGCTTTTGCAGCTTTATTTGAAAAACAGGTGCTGGAATAAATATTTAGAAGAATATCACTGATGCAGATAGCAAAATCGAAATACGCGGCCACGGTCTAGTTCAAAGAAATGCGCGCTTAGTGTACGAGTATTACATATAGTATACAGGAACCAACTCGAGCGACATTTGACCTCCCCACAATTCGTATTCTATTTAGCATTACAATAATTTAATTTGACACTAATGAACATATTGTAATTGTTTGGCCACTCAAAGGCACACGAGGATTTTCTTCCAGCAGTGGACGTTCAAAGGCTGATTGATGATGATGATAAAACGTCAGCCGTTTCACAACATCAGCACTAAGAAGGCCCAACCAACCCAATGCCGACCGAAAATAAGCGACGGCAATGATACGCATTTAAAACTGACGGACGTAGTTAACGGTATTCAAGTAGGCTACAGTTTCCAAGTCAAATTTAAGCTAAATTCGAAGCTAACTTAAGGGTTATTTCTAACCGTCGAACAATCTTGGACGTTGGAGTCAGTAGGGCCTCTATAGATACAGTGTGAGCGGTGACCGCAGCCGGCGGTCGGCCCTTCTTAGTCCGTGTGCTAGTCTGGAAGTGATTTATCATTTGGGATTTACTGATTTACAAAAGGACATGTCCTGCCGGAGGACTAAACAGCCACTCAAATAGATATCCAAATTGTGGTTCTTAATTATATAAATGATACTTTAGACCTAGATTCAGAGCCTAACTAAAAAAAAGGGCTAATATAATAATACGTGGTTCAAAATCATCTAATGACTTCTTCATTTTGTAATTGATGATGTAATTCAGCGTGAGTTTTATAAACATGCAAAATGTTTGCAAAAAATAACAAAATATTTCGATTTTGGTACATTCATAGAACCTCGAAAGAGAGAGAATTTAAAAATTAGGATAGGACTTTTAAAATGAAGTGCATGAAGTTCTATGATTCGTAGCTGAGTGGTAAGGCTAAGACAACTTTCAATGTGATCGACTAACAGTTTCGAGGTGAATAGGACGACGGAT
>DWJZ01009905.1:0-10433 GCA_018249125.1 Asbolis capucinus
ACCTGGGTGGGAATCGAACCCACGACCTCCGGTGTAGTAGTCAGGTTCACTAACCATTAGACCAACCGGCCTGTCAATCCAAATATCATTGTTTTGTTTTCTACTGTTTACTTAAAAGTTAAAACCCAATATTAATCTTTACCCAAATATCTTTTATGTACAGACAGCGATTAGTTATAGATTTAATGTATAATAGTTCCGCCCGCGTCCTCGGCTGTGTGGTCAACTTGGTCTTACGATTATGAAACCTGGTCTCATGTTATATTATAGCCCAGGAAATGTGCCTCTAATAAAATTTCTTTACTGTTATCGTTCACACCAAATACTTATCAAAAATATACGGGAATGACGTTTATTGCGTAAAGACGCCATATTTTTCTGCACTAAATATAATTCCCATATATTTTTTAAATAGCGTTTGGCGTGAACGATAACAGAAAAGACATTTGTCTTAAGGCCACAATTTCCTGGATGATGTGATCTATCAGTGTGCCAAATTTCATCTTAATCGGCGAAGGAAACCCAAGCATCTTCACAATTTTATATGCTAATGATAAAAGTTATTGTTTCGTCAGACAAGTTCCTTATACTCAATCAAAAGTCATGGTGAGTGTTCCGACTGCGCGGCGTACCTAATCATAAATATTTGGTTTTTGTTACAGGTACGAAAATCGCTAGTTACACAGGATACGTAAGTTTGTTTGTTCGTTCTTAATGCATACGTCACGTCGCTTGAGATAAATGTCTTTTCTGTTAGCGTTCACGCCAAACGCTCATTCAAAAATGTGCGGGAATTAAATTGTTGCGGAAAAATATGGTGTCTTTTTTTCCCAAATATACGTGATTCCCATACATTTTTTAATAAGCGTTTGGCGTAAACGATAACAGAAAACACCTTTGCCTATACTCGGTGCAACTTGATCCAGAATAAATGTAAACAAACCATAAAAATTATTTTGTAGGGTTTTCACAAAACTTATTTCATTTTAGGAACCAAAAAGCTCATTTAACAAAAGTCAAAATTTAACAAAAAAGTCCTTACACAAATATGAAATTAATAACAAAATATTTATTAAAAATAAAAATCAATCTATGATAATTATGATGAATATATAGTCATTATAAATTCAAGGTAATAAACACAGTACAATAATACCCAACCCGGCTGATACCTCCTCTTCTTGATGTGTCTGGACGTCGGAACCGCAGAGGGGGGTTTTAGTGGGTAGTCGCGATGCACAACGCACAGCCCGCGGACACCTACACACCCCTAGACAAGACACGTCCTTGGGGCATTCTTAAACGTATTTTCCCCTCCAGGAGGAAAAAATAGCATACAATAATACCCATAGCGAAATGAACGAAACACTCAACCTGTGCCATGGAACTGCTACAGCTATTGCTACTGGTTTTCAGCGATGTCCAATAGTTTAGCGCAGTTTAGCATGTGGTGAAAATTAAAAAACACCTTTTAATAACCGTATAAATTCCGAGTAGACTAATGGACGCTTATTTATACATAGCATTGCACAATTTCACTATGTTAAGCCTGGTTTTACGTATAACTGGACTTTCTACTGAGGTAATTCCATTAGACCTGTTTAGTGATGAAAATGGATGTGAAACTGCTGCATCATTTCTCCGCCTCCAAACATGGCGAGTGAACGATTGAGTGAGTTTAATTAAGTTAATCGTTTAGAATGAATTGTAGTGATTGAATGATTTTGAAATTCTGAACTTCACTACACTATAACTAACCCTGATATTTTAATAAAGCATTAAAATGTTTAAAATACGAACTTTAATTATAGAGCCCTAATACAAAGAAATACATGAAATGAAATGAAAATTAAATGAAAACTTTTGGAATGAAAATGAAATGAAAACTGTTTATTTCGTAAAAAAAAATACAATACAAAATTCCTATTTGAGTTATAAATTTACTAACAATATATAAAAAATATATACATATATTTAAATGAATACATATGATGAACAATACATATAATTTCATAACTGTATTGTTAACCGTTAAGGAGCTCCCTTGTCTGGGGCCAATCCTCAACCCAGTAACAGGTCATGTTTATCGTAAAAATAGATTGTTATCAGGACGGAAGGTTTATGAAAAATTCAGCGCAGTGTAAGAGAAAATGGGTATAATTAAGCTTACAAACTTTGACCCGTAACAAACAAATATACTAACACAGTAATACAAACATACACTGCAAGTTAAATAAAAACTTGTAAAAACCATCACACTGCACCAATGCGTATTGGTGGTGACAAGACATTAATTTCGAAGGTTTTGTTCCTAGAATTTCAGCAAAGTAAGCTGTGTCGGAGTCGTTAAGCCGAGTTATCACTCGGTTCGATTCATTCTCTCGACTCGACTCGACATTCTCGACTCGGTTCGGTTCGATTCATTCGATATCTCGAATTATAGCAACCGGGACTGGCTCTATATAGGCTCCAAAGCTCGGGAGCGTTCAAGAATTTTTTCCACTGGCGGTCTCCCATCCTCCTACCGACCGCGCCCGCTGTTGCTTCACTTCGTAGATCAATTTCAAAAGCCGGGCTAAACGCCCTCCATTACGACTTTCGTCTAACAATTACAACCAAGACGTGACTATATGTACATTCAAATTAAAATCGAAATTATCTTATTCTCGTCATCTTTCTAACACGTTCCCATTCTTCTTCTGTTAATCTCTATATGATATTGTATCAGTTGGTGTCGTTATTGATTCCGATTGCTTCTGCAATGTACCGCTTTCCGTGCTTCCCAGCGTGTGCAGGTCAATTTCTTCCTTCATGGCAGGCAATGAGTTGGTAACAGAGTATGGTATTGTTAATGTCCATGGGCGCCGGTGATCATTTTCCAGCAGATGAACTGTCTGCTCGTTTGCTTATCACGTTCATCCACTCAAAAACTGCGCCTGTTACCGATATTACGCGTTCAGTTAGCATCAACGCAATCCGCCGAGCTACAAGCGCAATATAATTATGTTAAACGGTTAAGCTATC
This sequence comes from Asbolis capucinus, assembly GCA_018249125.1. Taxonomy (NCBI): domain Eukaryota; kingdom Metazoa; phylum Arthropoda; class Insecta; order Lepidoptera; family Hesperiidae; genus Asbolis; species Asbolis capucinus. The sequence continues at coordinate 3,025 of DWJZ01009905.1, forward strand.
TACTTAAGTTAACCGGGTATCACAACGTTCCCTTTCCGATGCATTAGCAACTTGGGTACCTCATATTTGCCAGCGAAGGGACATGGCGGGCCAGTTAGCGCGTTGGGTCGACCGTCAGTGTGTCACAGGGGCGGCCGACCGGGCTAATAGAACCGGTCTAACTTTTACAATACTTACCAATGTTTGACACGTTAACAAGTTTCGGACTGTCTTGTTAAAATATTGGAAGTAAATATAGTTTATTTAGGGCAAGTTTTTCTTACTATTTGATAACATTTTAGTAAATGACAGTTTGTGTTCAGAATAAAATAATAAAAAAAACATATACCAACTACAGTTTTATAGGTTCGTATTAGCGGTTTTAATATGATCCTCACCATCGTTGCAACTCATATCAGTCCCACTACTGGGCTCAGGTCTTCTCTCAGAATGTGAGAGGGTACAGGTTAGTCCAGCTGTCTAAGTGCGGAATGATCAACTTCACACACCTTCGAGAATTTATGGACAATTCTCAGGAGTGCAGGTTTCGACACGATGTTTTCTTTCACTGTAAAAAAATATGAGTATTTAAAAATATATCAGTTGTCTGATCACCATAGTACAAGCTAATGCTTAGTTTGGGGTCAGACGGCCGTGTGTGAGTTGTCCAAATATTTTTATTTATTTATAATCACCTGTCCGATAGGCACGTTACTTTGAAAGTTATAGGTGCGCAAGGATTTGACCCCAGGACCTTCTATTCGAGCAACGACGAACGTTCAACCACTGATTGACACAAAATAAAATTTTGAAATATTTGTGGAAGTTCAGTTTAAAAGGATTTAATGGAGGTTTAAGGCGAAATTTAAAAGGGCACTTAAAAAGAAAAAAACAGAATAGTCTTGCGGTACAAAGTGCGCCGGTTCGCTTTTAAGTATAGATATTTCAGTTAGGTTTACAGTTTAAACAGCCAGTTAAACGTCACGTTCATCAAACATGAGAATGAAACCGAGCTGTTTGCTCGGGAGGTTTCTAAACCTCACACAGGTTAGTTATTTGTTGAACCGATGAACACACGGTGTCAGTGTGTCATAGGGCCGGTAGAAAGTTATCGAATGGGAATTAACTTGTTTATAATCATTTATATTATACGCGATATTATGTATTTTATAGATCACTAATATTATAACGATGCTTTCTTTCCGTTGTAATCATTTTGAATTTGGTTCCTTTCTCCCACTCGTTCCTGTTGCTTGGTTACAAATCTATTCATCACTATTATACACATTATAATGGACAATTTCTATGTATTTTGTATATATCATAATTTATGTAATGTATATAGGATGATGTACCTGTGAATTTATATGTGCATTCTACCATTTGCAATCTCTTTTACCAATATTTCTACCCAAAGGTTGTCTGGAAGAAACCGTTGATTAGCGATAAGACCGCCTTTTGTGTCACAAAAACACTCTTGAGATACTTGTACTGTTTCTCTATATGTACACAATAAAGAATATTTGTTGTTGTTTATATTTATTGTAATTAGCTACAACAATCAAGAATTTTTGTAAAAGAAAAATGTAGGCACCTCGTCAAAATGAAGTGAAAAATTAGCTTGATAGTAAAAATTTGGAAAAAATATACCTCGGACCTCGGACTAATACTAAACCTTAAGTTTACTGACAATATCCTGTTGAACACTGCCTTAAGCGTTTGATTCATACGTTAAACCATGTTTTATATATATTATGAATAGAAGCTATTTCGTGGTATATGGGAAATGTGTTTGGAAAATTTCAAAATTTACCTAATAAATGTTTTGTAAGACGTTGTAGTATTATCGATGCCGCTGTATTAAAGTTTGAAATGAAATAAACTAAAAAACTAACATGAACCCATCATGGCCCACTATTCTTAAATAAAATATCTTAATATCTTTGGACAACTCACACACGGCCGTCTGACCCCAAACTAAACGTTAGCTTGTACTATGGTGATCAGACAACTGATAAACATATATATATACTTTAAAACTAAATACTTAAATAGATATTTCTATTACATAGACAGAACAAACAAACTGCTCATCACACAAAAGTTTGACTGGGTGGGAATTGAACCCACGCCCTCAAGTGTAGTAGTCAGGTTCACTAACCACTAGATCAGGCGGCCAGTCACGAGTCTCTTCTCTGAACAGGAACGTTAAGGCCCTCGTCCACCACGTTGGCCAAGTGCAGATTGGCAGACTTCACACACCTTTGAGTTTTTACAAACTCCCAGGCATACAGGTTTCACGATGTTTTCCTTCTCCCTTGTAGTGAGTGACTATTAAATGCTTAACACACACATAACTCCGAAAAGTCCGAAGTGCACGCTCTGGGATTCGAACCCGGACCATCCGTTTAGGAGGCCAAATTCATAACCATAAGGCTATCACCATTTACTGTGAAATAAAAACTATTTATTTCGTCACATGAACAAATAGCTCACTTAACGACTGTCGATAGTTAACAACACAAAGTCCCTGCATAAATTATGAATTTAATATAAAAAAAAATAAAACACAATTAAAAAAAAGAAAATTTAATACAATGCCTGAAGTTTGCGATAGACAACATATTCATCATCGACCTTATAACTTAAATAAATAAACAAAATAAATAAATAAATAAACAAATAAATAAAAAAACACAAACTTAAGACTGTACCGGGAATAGGCCGGAAAAAACAACGCCGGCGGAAAAATCTCCCGTTACTCTTTTAAATAACGAAGTAAATGTATTATAAAGATTCACTAGCCTGACCGGAACTGGGAGCAGAGCGGATCATTTCCATGCATCCTTGTTTTGTACTGTAATATTCGTTGTCTATGTGTTGAGAATTAATATGTAAAAAAAATTCATTAAAGTTTGTCATTGAAAGTTATAAGCGGTCGTAATCCGATGGCACCTCACATTAGGTATTAAATCCATTATTTGACTTTTAAAGTTTGTCAATGTTTATTCAAACTGATCGAAGGCTATTTCTTATTTGGTGTCGCACGTCTGTGTGAGATTTCACAGCTGTTGGGGTCTGCGGTAGGGTTGTCAACTTTTATCAGAAGAAATAGAGTGTATGTATGTGAATTCAGAGCAGGTAAATAAAGGGGGAACTTATAAAAAAGAGTACCATTTATTGAACATGCAAAAAAACAGAGCAGGTAAATAAAGGGGGAACTTATAAAAAAGAGTACCATTTATTGAACATGCAAAAAAATTAAAAATGTAACAAATATGAATTACTGGTACTAGTTTAGTAAATAAGTAATATAAAAAACAAAAAAATCCAACTGCGATAACCAACGAATTAGCACGGTTCATTGACAATTTGTGCTAAAATAGTAATATATATGTAGGTCATATGGTATTTTCACGATCTTTCATTTGATATTGTTATAAAAAACTAACTTAACCCCACTTTTTTCATTTCCGTGCGCCTTACAATTCTTACGTGTTCAGCGACACCTTAAATGTCAAAATCTGTCCAGCCGGTTGGGCTGTAGGGTGTGCCAAAGAAACGGACATACAATTCGAAATCAATACTTTCCTCCTATTGCAGTCCAGAAAAAAAATATTTTACCGTCCTGTATAAATGTTATAGACGCTTACATTATATAGAGTACAATACTCTATTTCAGAGTTTGACAACCCTATTCTGCGGTCGACCCGTAACGTGTTATTGTGTCTTCATGACCTGATCCGTCGGTACATCAAAGGTTTTGTTATTGTGATCGTCTTGCGAGCCCAGCGTTCATAGCCCGGCGGTTTGTTTCGATTGTAACCGATCGCAAAAGTTACGCGAGCGGGCGCAGTATGAGGATAGGTGACTGCTAGTGGCAAAATTTTCATGAGAGCTTCTGTTCTTCGCATGACGTGCCATCGGCTTCGTTTGTTATCGTTAGATAATGGCGGAGATCAGTCTGTCGTGCGATCGCTAAACAATATCTGAAAGTGTACATTATTCTCTTGCACCGTGCTTACGACTCGTGCCGCTTAGTTTAGTATCCTACTAGTATTATTACAACCAAAATCTTGTGAAGATGGATGGATAAATTTGTTTACTCCTTCATCCAAAATTTACTGAACAATTTGGCACAGAGGTAGATAGTCAGGAATAACACATAGGCATATTTTTATCAAACGCGGGCCAGCCGCAGGCATAATAAAAAACATAACACTTCCTTCACATACTACGAGTATGGTGATATTTTTAAACAAACTTAAAATGTAAACTAGTGTGTCCATTCCACATATTTTTGCTTAAAATAACTCTCTTACATATACATATATATGTGGGTCTGTCTGTCTCATGTATTTACTGTTTATTAAATGCGCTTTTGAGAACAAACGCCAATGCACGCTCTGATTAATACATGTAATATGCAAATTTTATCACAAAGGGTTTAGTGAAAGTAGATTTTTATTACAATTCCACTAAAACTAGGGTGTTGCCGTGGCTTCGTCCGTGTGGTATTTTGGTACAAAGTAGCCTGGGTTGTTGGCAGTCGCCTATATGCATCCTGGGCCACGTGTACCCAGCTTCGATTCTCGGTCGGGACACAGCAATCCTACTAATATTATAAATCCAAGAGTTTGTGAAGATAACTGGATTTTTGTTACTCCGTCACACAAAAACTGCTAAATGGATTTCCATGAAATTTGGTACAGGGATAGATTATAGTCTGAAATAATATACATATATATATATATAATATCTGTATGTTATTCTAGACTTTTATCAACGTTATATATTAGAAAGAAAAGAATATTTATTTAGACGTTAAAAAGGTAAAAATAAAAAAAGTCTTAATTCGCTAAATAAAAAAATTTGCGCCGAAAAAGGACATACTCAGCTAAATGTCATGCCACCAATGTCCCACGACTGCTAGTCTTCAGTATGAACCCGTCCTTTATCAACATAGTTCGAACATAAACTTGACCTGTATGTAAGAGAATCTATGAAGCTTAATTCACCCACTTCTAATTATAGAATCTGCATTACACTTGTCATTTACATATGTAAGTCTGATGGCACAACAATAAATAGTACCACCGAGCTAACCTGATGATGGAACTGGAAGGTGGATCGTGAAACCTGGGATGGCTTAGATTATTTGTATTCATAATTCCTCTGCATATCAAATAAAGCGTATTTTATTTTAATTTATTAAATATATTTTTTTTGTTCCAAAATCCTAGGAATGAGTGTGTTCAAAGGTACGTTGTTTTGTGTGTACAAAGGTGTGTTGCTTATTAAAAAACAAAGACTATTAATTATTGCGAGCACTAAGCACTCACATGTAGATAAACTATTGTTCTCGGGTGTAATGGGATCGGTATCAACCGGTCCACTTGCACCGTGTGAGTTTCTCACCTTAGTCTCATTATAATTCATTAGCACACTTTGTTATTTACGATGAACAGATAGACAACTTCTTTACATACATATATAAAATGACTAGCTTCCCCCGCGGCGTCACTTGTAGTGTTGATAAAGAAACCTAAATATCTAAAGAAGAGTAGTAAATGAAAATCCCGCGGGAATAAAATCATTGTCCGGGATAAAAAGGTTATCCCCGCTGTATTATCTATAATTGTGCTCAATTCCATTTAATTCGGCCCAATTCTTCTTTCTTCTCTATAGTTTTTTATTTCTATTCTATTCTTTGTTGCACCGCCTTTTTAGTTCTCTGCACATTCTCAAGGTTGGCTGTTAGAGAATGCTATATAGCATTAAGTCCGCCTGTTGTAACACAATATTTTGTTGAAGCAATAAATACATAAAAGTTTCTCGAGTTTCGAGACTAATTTTAAACTTTTATCCTAAGTGAATAAAGTTGTTTCCTAGGATAAAAAGTATTATATAACCTTCGTCTTTAAATGGGCTATTCAAAACAATAAAAACATTCTTTTCGAACTAGCAATTCCTTAGATTAAAACAAAAGACTATTTTGTCCCGTTTTTGTAACATTTATTATTAATGCTCAGCTCCTATTGGCGGTAGGGTCTTATATATAGTCTTCCTCGGAAAAGGACTAGCCTACAAAATTCTCTATTTTGTTCTATTTTGTTGGTAGTATTATTTCGAGACTTAATGAGCGGCTAGTAGACAACTTCAACCTGTTAATTTTGCGTGACGGTCGCGCGCGCATCTTAAAATTTCACACTCATAATTTCATAACGCATCTAAAGAAGTATAACTTTAAAAATGTAAGCCAAAAGGTCAAAGTGAAAATATGTATATTTGTTTAATAACATTAACCCTGCACTAGCCGAATTATTATTAGAATAGATATTGTATATGCTATGCTAAACTGAACTATTTTTTATGATTATTCTAACAATTGAATGAGTTAATAAAATAAGGGTTATATTTATAATATTATACAACCGATCAATAGTTAAATAAATCTTGACTTGAAGTAAAAAAATAACCAGTCCAGGATCCCCAGTACATTTTCCCACCGCATTACTAACAAATTTTTCGTAAGTAGCTTCAATTGGATTAGACTCCCAACTTTTTCTTCTATAAAAATTCTTGGATTGAATAGCTAACAAACTCAGGGATCGCTTCCACAGATTGGCTTCAACCCGTCGATGGCCAACTACTGAGCACGGGTCTCTCCTCATATTGAGGAGGTCTAGAGTATATACTACCACGCTGCTCCATTGTGGATTGGTGAAGGGGTTAACCCAAGTGTCGGAAGTTTTCATGCCGCTTTTTATGAAGTTTCTAGGCCTCCGACATAGCTTAACGATTGCGATAACAATCGGGGCCGACGGCATTACGTACCCTCCGAGGCACGGAAACATTCATGAAATTTTTGCCACTAACAGTCACCCATCCTCCTACCGACCGCGCCCGCTGTTGCTTAACTTTTTCGATCGCTTGCAATAGAAACAAGCCGCCAGGTTATAAACTCTGAACGTCCACAGAATGACGTCATAAAATCTGAAAGGAATCGAACCTGACAGCCTCTGTTCAGATCCCTCGCCAGCAAAACAGATTCATCAAAATAAATATACAATTGTAACTGCTTTACAATTGCATTGTCTTCTGTTTGTGTGTACAAACGTTAGATAATGAATTAGATCACTGTATTAAAAATATGTTTACAACGGATTACGATACCCCTACCGTCTGTTTGTAAATATTTCAAAACAATTGATAGTACTACAGAATATCATACGACGTTTTTAAGCTACGGCTAAATCTGCGCTCGAGTCAATATAAGTCGACTAAGAAGTATTTGCTTTTGGGTTTCACAATCTTGTATTTATTTATTCATCTTCATGATCTCAACCCATCACGGGCTACTATTGAGCACGGGTCTCTTTGAATGAGAAGGTTAAGGCCATAGTCCATCACGCTGGCCAAGTACGGAT
>DWJZ01009906.1:0-10433 GCA_018249125.1 Asbolis capucinus
CTACTAATTTGGTGCAATTTGAACACATCATAACTCATTAAGTAAGGTTCGAACACCGCACTGCGTCCGCGCATGAATTGTTTTGTGTTAGAAGTTGCTTTATTACACCGCCCTCTATATGTTTGTGTGGACCTGGAGATTAGAGTGATTGTGACCAAGTCCCGCTGCTCCTGCGAGACACCATCAGGAACATACAGCTGTTCGCAAGATTTCTCCTTTTTTTCTTCCCATCCTCCTCCCCATACTTCTTCTGTTGCCCGTCCTGAAGTGAATGTATCTTCAATATATGTTGTTGATGTGTCTGGGGTCAGTTGCTGTCGTTTTTGATCCCAGTTGCTTTAGCAATGTACCGTTTCCCTTGGTTCTCTCTCTTCCCCGCATATGCGGATCTATTATTTCCTTGCTGGCAGATACCGCGTTGGTAACAGCTCAGTAAGGTGTTGTGACCGTGCGTGGGCGGCGGTGATCAGTTCATATCAGGTAACCCTTCTGCTCGTTAATCTGCTTAATATATTAAAAAAAAATCTATTTTCATTCCAAAACAGCTGTATTTCCGCCCTATATAGCAACATCAACTGACGTCAAACATCATGCGATTTTTCCATGCACTTACATTTTTGAATGATGTAATAGAGTCATTACGTATGACACATGATAAATGGGCCTTATTTATAAATATTTTGATATAAATTATATGAAAAAATAATTTCTGAAATTTTAATATATTTATATTCTTATGTGGAAAATTATTCCATTTTTTTGTGGTTTTATAGCTTTTACAAGTTTAGCGACTGCTGTCAGCGAATGCCATTATCAGACTAAATTATAAGTACCAGAATATAGGCCTTTGGCGGAAACATTTTGGCGGGCTTTTACCGCATGTATATAGTATGTATGTATGTTTAATACAATTGGTTACACTAAATGTAACATGTATATAAATAAATAAATTTCTTTGGACAACTCATACACGGTCATCTGACCCCAAACTAAGAACTGGCTTCTACTATGGTGATCAGACAACACATACATATGTATATATTTTAAATACATACTTATGTAGATATTTCTATTAGACACCCAGAACAAACATTCCTGCTCATCACAGAAAAGTTTGATCTGGGTGGGAATCGAACCCACAACCTTCGGTGTAGCAGTCAGGTTCGCTAACCACTAGACCAACCGGCCTGTGGTATATAATGTATACATGTATAAGTATGATACATGCAAAATAAAGCATCTGGACATCGACGTGGAATTACTACAAAGCTATTGGGGACGAACTATTTCAGGCTAAACACTAGACATTTTGACCTTACCCTGTCCCGGAGTCAACTCCGGAACCACGAGTTTCACAGACAGGGACACTCGTAATGTACAGAGACAGGGAATGCATATTAATGAGAACTTATCAATTTTTCTCATGTGTCTTTAGCCTAACACCATGTATACACACAACAACTTATTGATGTAATAATGTTAATCTTTTTAACTATTAACATAAAGCATGAATGTTTATGTAAACTTCCTGCTAAATGTAGCACTAGGACCGTCGTAGCAAAATATTTATTAATTTCCTATTTCAATTTCCCTCTCAAAATGTAGTCCGGCCTAGGAGCCCGGTACGATATAATTTGTCTATGTAGAATGTAGTTAGCTGTTAAGTCAGTATTTTCACCACACACAATAACCTACCCTATACACCACGTCTTACAGTCTAGTTCAGAGTGTCGGTACTTCCCCTGAGGCTATCATACTGTAATTAATCTTGGAAGCCGTCACTTTAAATCTCAGTTTGGGGCTAGCTAATTTTAAGCTAACCAGTTTAGTTTGACACCCCGCAGCCCACTGCCAGCATCCCGGGGGGGATCAACGTAATTCGGTAACTCAACCAGTGTAAAGTGATCTCTCGTTGCATATTAATGTGCAGTGGTTGGGGATCTTCAAGATTTGTGTTTCCTGGTTGTTGGGTGAGCTGTAGGTTGGTTTTGCTAATTGGTCCCGAGGGTTCAAGTTAATTGGTTAATTCCTGTCCCGAGCAGGTCGGCTCTCCTGGGATAGCAAACGGAGGAGTCGAATGTTACTGCAGTTTTAGTTCACAAATGTATTGACAATGTATACTGGATCTGTTTCCATGACATTACGGTTCCATTTTCCTTGTCAATATCAATAACATTATTTTTCACTACTTCTATTGCCTTTTCAGAGTCAGCAAATTATTTTGAAAGGCACCTGACATTACGTGTTCGTGCGTCGACCGTAATGACAGAGTGCAGCAGACGTGTCATCGACAACAGGTGAGTCATCAAACTATTTTATTATACCAACTACCCTCACTATGATTCATGAAATGATTGTACTACCATTCTCCACAATAATAAAGATAAACTAGTAGCGAAGGTAATTCTAAAGAGAATTCTAAAGAAATGTAGAGACTATTTCTTCTGCAGCCAATTTGAAATTTCAAAAGGTAGCAAGTCAAATATAAATTCCATAAAATGTCTCTACATGCACGTGCGGCATCTACATTTAATCCGGACTACTAACGCGCATCATTATAAAAATCCCACAAAGAGACTGCGAGAGAAAAACGTCGAGAAATGCGAATAAAAGGTAGAGCCATAATAAATTCTAAAACAAACAGTCGCTGCAAATTACAACGATACAAAACATTTCCTCGTATGAATATGAAGCAATGTATGCCTGTTAGCTGCGCACGAAAACAATTCTTAACATTTACTAAACAGAACTGGAATTCAAATATCAGCGCATTCAACTAACGCAGGCATTTCGCTTTATGACTCTACAATTGTAGAGACATGTCATTTCGAACTCTATCCCCGGTCGAAAGAGTTCGCAATTGTATGAACACCGGTTTAGAATATTTTGCCACCAATGTTTTCAGTATTGTTCGGAAGCTCTATGGAAGGCTGCATTTTAAGGCTTCGAGGCAATATCTCCTCTGCTCGATCACCACATTGAATTCTTTATCGGTCGTGTTATAAGCAAATGTACAATACAAATCGTAGAAATGGGATTTGTACGTAATAGGGTACAAGAATATACGATGTTTTAACTTTTTTACGGCTCAATAGATGGCGCCATACGCGATACATACGCTTCTCAATCCCCTTATTAAAGCTTTATTAAATGTTTTTCCGTGCAGAGGAGGGCCAGTGAGGGCGGCGGTCCCTCTTGCTGTTGTCAGCTGGCAGTCTTGTCGGAGGCTTCTCCACCAATTCGTATTAGAGGAGGCATATTAATTAACTCACTTGTACTATTTAATTAATGAATCTTATAGTAACTCGTGTATAATTATGTCTTCAGTTCGGGAAAATCGCTGCACCGATTTCAATGAAAATTATACATTAAATATTTTTCGAATCAGTTATTAATTAATTAAGCTTTCACGCTCAGAAACGTTAATTACATAAAATAGTTCTCAAACATGAGTTGTATTGGCCGCCTTCTCGCGGGAGAATATTAAGTTAACATTTGCTGCGGCCGCCGACCGCGCGTTCGAGCCGCGCCACTACCTTCACACATGTGCACGCCTCCTCTTGCATCTGGATGTGTCTTCTGTCACAAAAAATTAAGTTAATATTTTTAGCTTTCCTTAAAAATATTGTCTTTTTTTTACAATTGCAACGATAAAAGAAATTTGAAAATCCTATTATTCGTTTTTGAGTTTACTTGTTACAAACGTACTAATCTTTTCGCTTTATAATAATCGAGTATCTTTGTGTTATCTTCTTATTTATACATATTGACATAATAAAAATGCAGGAATATAAGTCCAGTTAGTCTCATCAAGTGACTGAAATAAATGTCAAGAACTGGCATAACCATTTGAGGGGATTTCCCTATACTAAGACATATCGAAGGTACTTTACCTGAGCGACTTCAGAAACGAGCCTCGTAACTTGTACCAGTATTGTGTGACGACGGAGTTCGGAACCCGAGACACAGATTTCCTCCCGCGGGGTCACGGGACATTTACTATGAAGCTGCTATGAAAAAGCCCCACTGGTTGTTGCGTCTGGATAATTCCATGTTCAAAGACCAGGGTGGTGTAGGAGGAGTTAGAAGCCGGATTTGTTATTGGTGTGATGTAACTCACAGGAAAGCTAATCAATTTAAGCATCCCTAAGTTCACTCCCTTACAGGCGCCTTAAGACCTAACAAGTCGCAGTAACTGAACCTTATAACTCTCTGAAAATGTTTTATTATGTTTACTAGCTGTACCCGGCGCGCGTTGCCACGCATCAACTCATCGACCGTGCGTCAATCGTATATCGATTTTGATGTCAAAACCTTTTCCGGAGAATTTTGAACAAAGTTGCTTAAGACATCAGTGCTGCATCACATACCTTTTCAGAGTCTATAAAGGACAAACAAACAATCTTACATACTCACATCAAACGTTCATTATTATATTTATAATTTCCTCTTCTGTAAAACTTATTTTTGCCCCTCACTAGGTTTTGAGAAAGGGCTCGGGCTAAGGATGTGAGTGAGTCAACCGCACGATAAACATTGTTAAAACAATAATGTGCCGCAAGCACCTGTAACAATGAACTGAAATTACATTGAAGGCAATATCATTCAGTAAATATTTGTTTCAATTTATTAATAACTCTTGTGAGTTGATCGAACACAGTACTTATGGCTGTTTTATGTATGAATTTTATTTTTCGAATGTACATAGTTGCGTTGGGAGTGTACAGAGTGGAAGAAATAAGTTAGTAAAATAAAACAATGGATGGAGGGATTTATGTCGAGAACGATTTGTATTATGTAGTTCGTTCATTTAACGATGTACCAACTGAGACTTCGAAAGGCATAAATGTGTAATATAAAAGAATTAATATTTATCCTTATACTGGAATATGTTATGTGGTGGTGCCACACGTCGAATAAAAACATATCGTTCCATTAACATCCAACCTGGCCAGGCCTGGCTACAAGGCCAACTGAATCTAGGTATGGGGTCCGAATTGAAAATACTGGCTCATTAATAGTTCGGAATGAAAATCTCTTAAAAATTCACAGGTTATTTGTACTTTAACCCGTCGTTTTACATCCATCCTATGTAATTAACCAGCTTAAGGTTATTGGTTCAGTAGGACGATGACTGATCGTTAATGGCAAAAGTAATCTTACGAGTTTCCGTGCTTCGGAAGGCACGATAAGCCGTTGATTTCATTTGTTTTTTTGCTAGATGACAGTCGCTAAACCATGTCGGAACCCCGCGGGTGTGAAACTTTTTTCGCACCCTTAGGTTGAACACTAATCCTTTCCCCAGTCCGCACTGGAGTACTGGAGTAGCGTGGTGGAGTATGATGTACTCCTCAATTATGAATAGAGACCCGTGCTAAATAGTGGGTCATAAATGGGTTGAAACCCATCTTACATATAAAAAAACATTTAAAATTTGGTACTACATTTTATCGAATACAAAAAAGCAGATGAAACTAACTCGTAAATGATTGAAAAGCTTTCATGTCCACCTGCCTTATACAAACGATTGCAATAAATTCAACGAATTGCCAGTTGAAGCCTAATTGAAAAGTAAACCTCTCCGCGAGAGGGCGTTGTTAAATATTCACACTGTAATCTTTCTGTCATGCTCAGCTCAGGGCTGCCACTTCAACAAGTGAAACTTTACTAACAAACGTAATTACAAGATGAATAAAAGAATGGTGAATGAATCCGAAGATTGGCAAGGAATAAATGAACAATATTAATCATAGAAAAATAAAAACCATAAAAAAATATCGAATTTTTTACCTTTAATGCAGGCATTTATATGACAAATAAAGAACAAAGTTGTTAGGTCATGAGTGTTAACAGTTAATTAATTTAAAAAGTCTAGATTATATTTAGTAAAACCTGAAATGGAAAAAGAGAAGCGTCTTTATGATGTCATTTAATGTGCCGTGTAAGTTGATGATGGCCACACTCGGTGATGAACAGCATCGTTACTTTCATCAGTGAACGCCATCACCATAAAAACCACACCAAAGTCTTTCGAGTCGTATAATTTTGCGAGCACAGATATTAAAAAAAAACAGACGTACAATTAAATCAATATAGCTGGCCATGGCATTTTTGCGATAGCAAATTATTGTATCCTCAAATTAGGTTTTAATCTGTAGTTAGTTTGATATACAATCGTAAATGTATGTAACTTTTACAAGAAAATAATTACTTAGGAGTTTGTTGCAACTTCTTTAGCAAGACAACTAGTTAGGTTTGTTGGAGCGAAAGCGTAGTTTGACTACAAACCTACTATAAATAAGTAAATTTGAATTAAATGAAATTATACATCTTACGAAATATCTTTTACGTACAAACATCGATCAGTCACAATTGTATTATATAGTGCAGCCACACGAGTATACCACTGGAAGTGATCAGTTATCAGAGGCAGGACAGTAATGAAAGTGTCCCAGTCGACAGCCCTACATTCAAGCAGGTGTACATAGTAAATGGATTGAAATTTTTCGCCGGCAGAACAAATAAAACAATAAGCCACGCGCGGCCTGAGGCGTTTATTTTTAACGCGACTCTTCTATCGGTATTAGAAAGTTATATTTTGTTGCGAGTTGCTTTTGTGAACAAACTTTTAGATTACGATAGTCTATCTGCCTGTATCTGAGGTGCTGTACGTTTTATATTCGATGTTTATGCAGAAAATAACTAGTTGGCACGTTTTATGAACGCTATTCCGCCGCTAGTTATATACGCCGGACTATTCCGCCGCTAGTTATATACGCCGGACTATTCGGCCGCTAGTTATATACGCCGGACTATTCCGCCGCTAGTTATATACGCCGGACTATTCCGCCGCTAGTTATATACGCCGGATTGTAAGCGATCGAAAAAGTTAAGTAACAGCGGGCTCGGTCAGCAGGAGCATGATGACCGCTAGTGGTAAAAAATACATGAGCGCATCCGTGCTTTGGACAGTATTGAACGCCGTACGGCCCCATTGGAACAATATAGGATACAGACGGTCGTTAACTTTTATCAGAAACTTTCGGGCAATATTTTTAGGCAATTGAATTGTAACTGAAACAAAGAAATTAAAGCCACTTACGCGTTGGAGCAGCGTGGTGGTTATGGTCTAGGCTCCGGCCTCTCAGATCCATGTTCAGTAACCAATTCCTAGATTTGGTGTCCCAACATCAAATCTCATATCCTCAAACTACAATCACCTATAGTTAGAACAGCACCCATAATCCGCAATAACCCCACACCCGAGCATAATCATTTATTTTTCACATAAACACTTGCCCCTGGAATCAAACCCAGGGCCCTACAGCCTATTTTACAGGTTCAATTAATGATTAATAACTTTTTAGATCTTAGATTTCCTTACGTAGTAACGGGTTGACCTAATAAAACGCATTACAGAGACGCTCAGATAACCTTTTAAAGTCGTTTATAAAGTTGGTTTGTTAAGATATTCACAGCTCATGAATTTTAATAAAACGAGAAATGATTTTAAGCGGGAAAGTAATTAAATTTTTATTCAAATAGCACTCTTGCAATTAAACGGAGCTCATACCGAGCTCGTTCGTGGCTGCGGGAGAAAGAGATAAAAGATAAAGAAAAAAACCTCCTTGTCTGTAACCTTGGCCGCGTTTTGTACGTAACGTGAATCTGTTCCGCAGTTTAGCAATATTTAAATTAAGTGTTGTAAACAGACAATTACTGCAAACCGCATCAAAATCGAATTAGTAGTTTTTTTAGATAAATGGCAACATTTATCTAGTTTTTACAAACACACATCCGCTCAAAACGTATCGCCGCCGTGCTGTCGAGGGTAAAACAAACAATGGAGTGTATCATGGTTAGTGGCAACCGTTGCCGTGGCTGCAGCCGCTGCTGGTCCACAAGGAAACAACACCGGAATTTCTGACATCACCGGAGTGACTAACTTATACTTTAGATACACTTTGGAGCACTTTGTGCACACTGCACAAGAATTGCATGATTTGATTTCCCCATTCCCATTTCACCATCGAACCCCTTCGTCGTAAACATCTCGCCTATACGAACGACGCGCTTTGTCTCGTCTTTTATCACCCGTATCGTGAAAGATTGGAATAAGTTGCCAGCGTCGGTGTTGCTGTTCGATTACAGTCTTGAAGTCAAGAGTGAATAGACTTCTACTAAGTTATTGCGATTTACCATCGAGGACCACCATCGACCATCATCATCACCACTTACCATCAGGTGGGATCGTAGTCAAGCGCTCTTGCAAATCTATGGTAAAAAATACTAATATTATGAATGTGAAAGTGTGCCTTTCCGTCTTTGGCATAGATCGGCGCATTGACGTGTGTTTTATATGGAGATTGTTGATGGTCTGGAGGATTGAGAGGGACCTGGAGCACCTGGAGAGTGTCAGTGGTACCACGTGGCCGGAGCCCTGGGCGGACGTTAGTAATTGTTACATCCTCCTTAGGTTATCTTTTAATATTTATTTAAATAAACATCTAGGGAAAACTTACCCACAGCTATGTGACCCCACCCCAAGTACTAGCTTGCTTGGTGATCAAACTGCTGCTCATTGCTGATAACATACATGTTTTTAAATATAAACTTATACAATATTGAATTTCATTTAAAAACGCTTTCGCAAATACAAGTATAGATCTGTTTGTGAGTTGTTATCAGTCGGTAATCGTTCTGAAGGCAGCGTACAGTAGCGAGCCAGCGTGGATTGATGCTGTCGAGCTTCCTTGGTCGCCCTCGTCTCATGTCAAACAATGTCACTGGTCTGTTGTGAGTCCCCGAGCGCCGCACCACGGCGCCAGTTGTGCAACTTCTGCTCTGTTCATTATACTGGAACTTCACTTGGACATTTGGCGGTATTTATCTAGTGTTCACTTGTTTGGAAGTGAGAATGATATTTATTTCAGTTTAATATGAATAGATCTGCGCTTCGAGGAATTACAATAGTTTACTTACAACCAAATGCTCTTCTGTCTAATATTATCTTTTTAGGGATAAATATGTTTTAAAAAGCTCATGTTTAGTTCTGCGCGATGATAAATAAATTAAGTGTTATATGGAATCTTCACTTAAATGCAAGAGTCTTCATTAAGTCATTAATAATTACACCAGTAAAAGCACATGAAAGTTTCTCATTATCGAAAATATAATACTTTATCATCATGCACTGGATATAATGTTGACTGGGGGGTTAATAGGAGATGTATCACGCGGACGTAGTCACGGGAAACAGCTAGTAAGAAATAAATAGATACCTGCACACGATTTTGAAATTTCGACCTATGTGAGGATACCAAGGAATGAAAATTATTCCATGCGGAGAGAGTCACGGGTAAAGGCTGGTGCTGAATATATACTAAGTTGTCGGTGACAATTTGTCAAAACAATTTATTTCCAAAATACGGAGAGAGCAGACCTAATTGAAGTAAATAACTTTAATCCTCTGCAAAGTTCCGTCGTTGCCGCCCTCGTCCCGCCATCCGCCTGCTGAGGCTGGACCGCCGACACTTTCGCTATAAATCAAGCTACACTTTAATAGCTTGTCACCAAATAATATTATGGATATTATTAAATTTCCTTCAAGACAACAAGTATTCCATTAACAATAGCCCTGTAGTCAAGTTGACAAGGACCTGACGCTGAAGCCTGAGGCTCCCGGGTTCGATTTCGAAAAGTTTGAACATCTTTAATGCAGCTGTGAGCGTGTTGTTCGCCAACTCTTCCAGAAACTTCTTAGTTAAAGACAATAGTTAGGTAGTGAGGACATGTCACTGACGTAGTTCCAGCAGGGAACTTGCAGCAACAGCGAAGAACTCGCAGTCGCAGACTTACGTGGAACATTGTACGTTCATATTTTAGTTTACTTTAACTTCAGGTGAAATGTTTTAATCCATTAGTGAGCCAGTTCAGGGTCTTTAATTGTGATTGACGAAGCCTGCAAGGGTTGGACAATCTCTAATATAGTTTGGTGAAAGGGTTCATTGTTTTTGAGCAGTGTTTAGGCGGCGAGTGTATTATTATTTATTTAAAACTGTCATACCAAATCAACCTAGTACATAAGATGGATTTGATTCTAAAAGTAACTTCTGCTGATCATCCTTGGGTTTAAGAAAAAAAAAACATTATTAATATATTAATTAATTAATTAAGTTTTAAGTTAATTTACTTAAACATATAATATGTTTTTAAACGTTCGTTTAAATTATTATATGTTTGTGTATCATTTCGAGCCATAGCTGTCACATTGCTGGGCTCGAGTCTCCTTCACTCACAATGTCCACCACGCAGGCTAATTTCTAATTAGTGGACATTCCATATATATATATTTAAGAATAAATTTTTTTTAAAATACATACGAGGGCCAAACTGAAAGTTTTTAGAACTGGCCACTTATAAACATTATATTT
>DWJZ01009907.1:0-10432 GCA_018249125.1 Asbolis capucinus
AAAAAAGAGGGGGGGGCTGTATAGGTGGATCGAGTTGGACCTGTTGACAGAAGGAAGTAGTAGTTGAGAGATAAGTGTAACAGTGAGACGTATTTTAATTGTAGATAATAATGTCTTCTGAAAAACTAGTAGTACATCACTTTGGTCTATTGTCAATGTTTTACAAAGCGCACGCGATTTAAGGATCTTTTTGGTATTTTTTTCACACGTTCGGATACATTATTGAATTTTCATGCATACCTAACGTTTTTGAAAATATTTTTAGCCTATGTTTATTAGGGATAGTGTGGGATTCTAATGTTAAAATACTTTTTCAAAAATGCTCTATTGTCAATAATTACCGCAAAGTAGGCGATGTAAGATTTTATTACATTATTGAAGTTCTCATACGGAACCCCTAACACTTTTGTAAACATTTTATAGCCTGTGTTCATCAAGGATAATGTAGAATTCTAATGGTAAAAGAATCTTTCAAATCGGCCCAGTATTTTCGGAGTCTTATTCTTCTCCAACAGACAATCAATTCATTTATTTATTTAAAAAATACCATTAAACAGATTTTTAACAAAGGGCGATGTTAATGCCTACTAGAATTGTCTCCCAGTCCACCCATGAGGCAGAGATATCTATGTTAGTAATATTAGTATAGATTATGAGGAATCAAATATTAAACGGTCACATTTCAATGTGTAACAACAGCCGTAAACATTATATACGTTGTTATATCCCAAAATAATATTAGATTCGTAAAAACGATATTATTTTACAAGTTATCGGTGTCAAGAGTTGCGACTGTACGTGTTTGTATTCCAAATAGGGGTTGGACGGAACAATGGGAGGGCAGAATCCCTGTACATAGAAACTGCTCGTTACGTCGTGGGCGTGCCTGAGGAGTTATAGCCTAGTGGTTTGATTGCTGGCCTCTGGTTCTGGTTCTGAGGTTTTTAGACTAATATCGTCGCTGATTAAACATTATAAATGCGGGTACTCACAATTTGTTTATTATTACACCGATAGACCGAATTAGTTGCATATCACAAGTGCGTATCAGAAGTTGATAACTCGATACGGTGAAGGAAAACGTGAGGAAACCTGCACTCCCGAGAGTTCCTGACAATTTGAAGGTGTGGAAAATATATCAATCCGCAATTGGCCAGCGTGGTGGACGATGGCCTGGACAGCTAACATCGTGAGAGGAGACCCGAGCCCAGTATCGGGATAATTATGGGTAGCAAATTGCTCTCAATCTCATAAATATGTTAAGGTATTCTTTTCTTTTGCCATTTCTATTTGCCACGTTTTAGCCATTATTCGGGAAAATGGATATTAAGTATGTACCTAAAACGTTTATTATAAATTGCATTGCGGGGAAAAGAATATTATTATAAAAATTGAAGATTTAAAAAGCTGAAGTGCTCACAGCCTGGTTTTGTTTATTTTTAGTTAAGTTAAGCAACAGAGCGCACGGTTGGATCAGTGATCGTTGGTATAAAAAATATACCCGTGCGTATTCCATCTTTATATTGCATAATCCATCTGAAATTTATACCATAAAAATTGCTAAGTTTGTATTGTTTGGGCTGCTTTAAAACTTCCGAATTTTAAATTATCTACTCGCAGAACGTAGCGCAGCTTTATACTCGGTGAAATTCGATCTGGATTCCAGATGAAATTTACACCGAGTATCGGTAGGTACCCTTAGGAAGACCAGTCCTCGATAATTGGTTGGGATATTTTGGATGTCCGACGATGCTAGATTTTGTTGTAATTAGGGTTGCCAACCGTACTATATTATATAATATTGTACTGTATTTCGAGACTCCATACTAATCAAGAAAAATATAGTACGTGAAAATATTACATTTCTGTACAACATATGTTTATGTTATGTATATGTATATCAATGTTTATATTTTACAACACTACACCTAATAAAAAAACATCCCACAATTTTTAACGCGAGCCTTTCGTTTGACCGTAATGTGCGTGCGCGTGAAACGAAAACAATTAAAAAAAAACAGACGAGTTGAAAATGTAACTAATTTTTATTCTCTCCATAAAAGACTATATTTTTTAACGCGTTCTATGTTTTTTTTGCTCTATTAAAAATAAAAAAAAACTATATTCAAACTAAAAAAAAGTTGGCAACCCTAGTTATGATACAAAGTGAATATTCTAATTGTGGTTTTTAAGGTTGCATATGAGCAATTATATTCCTCAGAATATACAGATCATACAAATAGGTTGAAATATTTTTTACATTACAAAGTATTGGGTGTCATTATTTTTACACTACAATTTGCCCCAAATATACTACCAGGAGCTTCACCCGTGTGGTGTGTTGAATAAAATAGTAATGTATTATTCCAGACTATAATCTATCCCTGTACCAAATTTCATTCAGATCCATTCAGTAGTTTTTGCGTGGGGTCACCACCCTCACAAACTTACGCATTAACGAAATTAATACGATGAATGTACTACTCAAAGATCGAGAACTTTCACTTCGAATATCGTGTGACCTTTATTTTTAAATCGGTAGCACGGTACGCTCAAAGAGTACGGCGCCCATCGAGTTGGTAACGCTTGGTATCGATTACAACGACACACGGTCGGGCGATACCATCTAAGCACTCTTGAACGGCCACCAATCTGCCGTTATCGCTTTATTCGCTCGCATTCCCAACAACGTTGTACCTGGTATCTTTATTTAAATTCTGTGATGCCAAAACTGGCAAGGAATGGCAGGAGATTTGAAAGTAAGTGATCAGCGTCAGCCATTAGCAATGTCACGATATCAATGCGTTACCAGTTCTTCTTTCTCTTCTTCTTTTTCTTCCCACCCTATATCCACTCTCTACACTCCTACACACTCTACATCCTCTCCATCTTCTGTCTTCTATTGATCCCAGTTGCATTAGCAATGTACTGCTTCCCTTGTATCTTTCTCTTCCCCGCATATCCGTCTGTTTCTTGCTTCTTGGCAGGAAACGCGTTAGTAACAGTTTTGTGTTATTAATATCCATGGGCGGCGATGTTCACTTATTATCAGGTAACCCGTCTGTTCGCTTGCCTGAGTATCATATAAAAAAGAAACCAGCCAAAAAGCCAGTGAGGCACCTATTTTTGACAGGTGATTAGGCTTTCGTCAGGGGTTAAGTAAATAATGACAAACCAATAATAACCAATGGAGCTCAGAAGCGTCAACAGCATACAGCTTCGGGACTGATGAGGGAAATAGCATGGAAAGTAGGATGATCTAAGAATGGGGAGAAAAAACAAGAGTTCTAAATAAACCATAACAGCCATCTTAAACAATAATTCTAAATCATTATAGGATATAGGTAGTACTTGCCATTTGCATTTCATTCTATACAATTTTAGTCAATTTGATTGGATTGGATTTAGTTCCAATATCTGTCACTAGATGGTGTTACTTAATCCAATCTCGACCAAGTACTTATAAGTAGATAAGAGTTAAACCGGACGAAAATTGGATAATTTTCATGTAAGAATTAACACCCATAATCCAGTTTAACGCAAACAGCGATAAACTTCGGCGTTTCAATTTACTGAAACCCGTTAATGGATTTAGGATCTTATCAAATACAGTACTACTTCGGAAGTGCTTATCTTCATTAAGTCAATTTGTAAATATCGTTCGGATCTGCTGGATCTAGCCAGGCGAGCGCGCGCTGAATAGATCTCGGCTAAATGCGTACCTCAATTGAACCTCCTATCTGCATAATGGATGTAGATGTAAGGTGTTTACTAACGATGTAGAACACTAGGCTGGTACCCTTTCATGGTCCACTATTGACCACTGGTTTCTAATCTTACTTGGGTGGCCTTGAGCGTACTCCACCACGCTGCTTCAATGCGGATTGGTGGAAGGGGAAAAGGTTTAGTTACCTGTTATTGATAAAATAAATTATTTTCCATATTTTTGCTTTATTGTCTTTGAATTGTTTTCTTATTGGTATTCATATTCGCAAACCATTCGTACGAGCTCTGCGCATGCGAATACTATGTAAAAAGATGCCAATATTCACAAATTCGAATGCGGATATTCGTTACAATACTAATATACTACTAGTACATAAAGACACGAGTACTCGCATATGCGAATGCGAATATTCTTTACATCACTAATGTACTACTAGTACGTAAAGACGCGAGTACTCGTATATGCGAATGCGAATAATCGTTACATCACTAATGTACAACTAGTGCGTAAAGACGCGAGTACTCGCATATGCGAATGCGAATATTCGTTACATCACTAATGTACTACTAATACGTAAAGACGCGAGTACTCGTATATGCGAATGCGAATAATCGTTACATCACTAATGTACTACTAGTACGTAAAGACGCGAGTTCTCGCATATGCGAATGCGAATAATCGTTACATCACAAATGTAGTACCAGTGTAGTAGGTTATACAAGCTGTTAACAAATGGAATGTTAGCGAAAATAAACGAGCTCTGAAACTATGCCGCTGTCGATCAGCAAAGTTCTGTGAACTGAAACTTCAACAATTGTGGTGAACCGTTCCTAAAAACACGAAAGCTATTAGTTGCCGACCGTTTAGTCACGCAAAGGATTGACCGATTTCAAATTAACCTAGTTTTCAAAGGGTCTATACGTGAGTGTTGTTTGTTTAAAAGAAATGGCTATCGAAATTTTTCAAATGAGTTCTTAGCTTAAATTAAATTTTCTTGAAAATGGCTATTCTCATGGCCAAAAATATTTTTATATATTTTTATTTTTGTAATTTTTTTTTTAGTTTTCAATTTAAATGTCTTTTATAACAATATAACTAGCAGTCTAATTAAAAGTTAATATAAACATTTAACTAGGTAAATAAAATCTTGTAACAAAAATAAAGTTATCATTAAAATTATGTCTCGATTGTTGACACGAAATTATCTGTGGAGTGTGTCATTACGTTGCATGTTATTAAAATATATTTATATTTAACACTTGTAATGTTTTTTTCAGGTAAAGGCTGAAAATTGCTATGAAGGGTACATCTTGTCCATTGTTGTGAGTGCATAATTTATCTGGACTTTGACCAATTTATGGCCCACTACTGAACATGGTTGTCTCCTCATATAGACGTCTAGAGCATACGCTACTACGTTGCTCCTAAGCGGATTGGTAGAGAGGTTAGTGGCCAACGCAAGCTTCGGAAGTTTTATATCGCCCGAAGTCCTCCGACATGCCTAAACGATTGTCATGATAACAACTGGATCTGTTTGCTCAATGTGCCCTCCGAAGCACGTAAGCATTCATGAAAATTTTGCTACTAGCGGTCACCCATCCTTTTACCGACCGCGCCCGATGTTGCTTAACTTTTTTGAACGCTGACAATCGAAACAAGCCGCCGGCTAATTAACGTTTCTTTATATGAAGTTGAATTATGAAATGTAGACACCGTCTATCTACATTTTACATATGAAAACATTAACAAATTAACAAAGTATTTTAATATATCTGCGACTTTTAAAATACGCCAATTGAGATGTAGAAATTTAATGTATTCAGTAATTTTTACGTCCAAGTCACTTCGTAATCCTTATTGACGTTTAATATTTAATAAGACATCTTAAATTCCAATACTTTAAGCGCCTTTTGGTAATGTAAAGTTTTTATCACGTTTACCGACTGAGGTAGAATGAAGTATGTTCAAGGAACACCTTGATTAAAGATTGATGAAATGACCTGAGGCTAAAGAGTTTCTTTCGTCGTTTCTTCTCCTCAAAATAGCACCTTCCGAAACGGTGGTAGATTAAAAAAAAATTGACGTTCATAACTGTATTTTAATATCTATGTGAATAAATGAATTTTGACTTTGACTTAGTTCAGTGTATAAATTCGTGCTCTTACTTTCCATCGTGGTCTTTCATAGATATTATGTCGGTTTCATTGTAGGTACTCGGAATGGCTATAAGACAGTAAGTTTAAAAAATAAAAAAAGATGAAAAAAAATAATTTTATTGTAACTGGGTGTCATGTGTCACATACATATATGTAGGTTAAAAGCCTTCATAAATCGGCTTGGGTCGATTCTTAGTCATCAGCCGAATTAAGCAACGGCGCAGGAGGTCGCTAGGATGGGCTGAGCAACTCGGCTTCACTTCCGTTCTTCGGAAAACATGTGAAGCCTTCAGCTTTCGGGTGGCATGGAAACTTGGCTCGCTGCTACCCTAACTCGCTTTATAGTGTGTTTCGTGCTGTTAGCCTCCTCAGTTATAAGGAGCTTTACTCATTAGTGTGAGATTTATGAGCTGAATTCATACAAATATACCTCGTATCACAAAATATTGAATAAGGCTACTTAGAAAATAACAGTAAAAGACACGCTGCGTGATGAGGCACTATATTTTTACTGCGTCGAGCAAATTTCACGGTTGTCGAAGCACCAGAGACAATTTCATCCCATTTCTTTGTCATTTCACACAACCGAGATGGGTGTTCGTAGTTTTTATCGTTGCTCCCGTGCAGTTTCACTCGTCGTTTACAAAACCCTCGAGACGACGTTTATGAACTTTTATCGACTGCTTCAGACGCGCTTGGAGTCGTCGACGGTCACACAAATGGTTAGCTATTCATGAAATGTGTGATATTTTTCACACACTTATTACGTCGAGTTCTATGTGAAAATATAGGAACGTGTATTTCGCTCACTTTCAGGTATATTTTAATGAAATTTAACAGGTTCATAAGCTTTTTTCGTCTGCTGCGCGCTTGCAATTGTCTCCGGTCACAAAAATATTTAGCTATTCATAAAATGTCTGATATTTGTAACACACCAAATAGTCTAGGTAACGAAATGTATGAAAAAACTACTTTAATTTCGCTACAACTAAAATAACTCTTAGGTTTACGTTAATGAACTTTAAGAAAAGCTTTGCAGACTTTTAACGAGCTTCAGTCGTTTGTCGACGTCATTCGTCGCCTGTCACACAAATGGTTACCAATATATAAGATGTGTTATTTTTCACACATTTATTACGTCGACTTAAAATTAACTGTGTGAAAATGTGAAAACGTGTTTTTCGCTCACTTTTAATTATGAATGGGATTTTTAACTTAAGCCAGTTTATTTAGATTGGTACATAGTGTTATTGCGCTACAAGTATTTTATCAAAAATTTTCTAGTATTTTTATGGTTATGGCGTTTTGACACGTCGTGTTGTTCGTATCTGTTGCCGAATAATCTAGAACATCCCGGTTTTAACCCATTAAAAATTATAAAAGCAAAATTAATCAAACAATTTTCCTACGAATAAACAAAAGCAAGTTTGCTCAATCAAGATCAAAAGGCAAACGTGCAAGTCAGAGATAAAAGTAATTTAGTGGCCTCCTGCACGTTATCTGTGGAGTTCTAGATCCCGGGCTGTTTACGCGGCCTTTTGAAGCAACCCAATATATCAAGTTGCCGTCTCGACTTTATCCTGAGCGTTACACGAAATTGTTTGTCAGGTTACGTCACCTGACGAGTACAATGCCTTTATGGCTCGTATAGCATCGTATAGACTAATTGCATTCTAAGCGGCTAGTATGACTTGAGAATATGTTATATCTGTTAAATGTTAGACGTTTAAACGTTATGCTATGTTACGGGTACTCACGATATATGTTTTTCGTTGATATTTCGACGTAACTGAGTTCAGCCCGGACCATGCAATAGGCGATGAATCAGACAAAGCCAGGTCAATGAAAACAATACCCGCAGCCTAGGAAGATGGATAACCATTTAGAAATTATATTTAGTATGATTGAAATAAACATAATTGACAACAAACCTCTCCAAAATTCCTAGTTCCAGTGGAGTATATACATAGTGCTAGTTATAGGACTGGTAGCCTCCTCAGCTCTAGGGCCATTAATGGATTTAAACCAATGTTGTAAAGGTTGCAAGTTGGTGTATTTGTATTGACCATACTTCAATAATATTTATGCTTCATAGCGACAGAAATCACGCGATAGAAATTTTGTTTTTATATATACATACATATGAGCAAGATTTAATTAATTTTTTCTCTCGTCCTGAATAGTTTAAATAACTTTATGCCAGTTCGTTGAGTAATAAGTCGAAAATTTATGCAACAAATTTTATAATTTTCTGACACAAATTAGAGCAGCAAAGCTCTTTAACCTAGATTTTTGAAGTAATACAACCCGGTTACCTAAGTAAGCTTTACCGTTTCTTAGCTTACACAAGACAGCTGAACTAAATTAAACGAAACAAAAAGCCAACAAGAATAGTAAAGAAATTGAAATTCCGAGAGAAATAACTGAACGTCCTGTTAATAAGGAAGAAAAACACGATTTATTTCCGAGTCTTTTTGTTATAAATCTTGCCCAGAATCCGAGTTTTCCGACATCGGTTCAGTTGAGGTGGAAATGAAATAAAAGTGAACAAATCACGCGTGAAATTGACTTCGATCGCTGCCTAAGTCATTGTTCGGGAAGTGCCTGCCAGAAGTGTCAGCCTTCCACGTTGCCACTTCCTGCTAAAAATCGGTACACCATTTATTGACACTCCATTACTAGGTTGTAACAAATCAAGATATTTTCTCGCTCGCAAGAATTTATTAAGTACCTTCATGCTACGGAGTTGGGAATCGTTGTTTAACTTCACAAGTTGTAATTAAACTCTGCATCATATGTTAAGCAAAAATGTCGTACCCGTTTTTATGAATATTATCGGATGAAGTATGAAAGAGACAGTAAAATTTTATAAGGCGAAGGCGTTCAGAAAGTTTACATTAACAAATAAAGCATTATAAATATATATTACATAATTAATTAAAAACTTTAGGCACACTACCATGAATTTGACACTCACAATCGCTTAACTAACTTCACCGCGACAATGATAGTCAAATATGAACGTGGTGTAAAAGATTTAGATATATATATATATATATATATTATATGTTCGTAATTTAGTGGAAATCCGCTGGTTTCTAAGGGCTCAGGATCGGTCAGGGTGGCGCAAATTATGAGAGGCCTATGTCCAGCAGTGGACATCCAAAGGCTGATGATGATGATAATATATATATATACATATATAGTACAATATTATAGTACAAATAAACATGATCTAAAAACTCTTAGGCTTACTTAACTTCCTGTGATAGAACACATTCATGTAGTGACGTAATAAACATCACACTGTCACGTTTCAGCTCTAAATCTCCTCAGTTCTGAGCAGTGACGCTTTAATACTGAAGCCAAGACATATATTTGAATGAGTTGGGCGAAATCTATTACTATATTTTACTTAAACAAACAGCTATTGCGACAAATTCCTACGCAATCGAATGTCAGCGTCTGCCGCCGACGGTGAATTGCTGGATTTGACCTTTGAATTGACTCTAAGATCAAAAAACTACGCCCCAAAAGTACAATGTAAAATCGATTAAATTATCCACAGATTTCGTGACTTATCCAAAAATACTTTACACATTTACGATCACAAAAAATATTCAAAGCATACATAATTCATCGGGTGGGGCTGCGGCAACCCGCGAGGGTGAAAATATGTCGCCAAGTTTCACGTTTTCAGCCAAGATGACGCCCCCGACTCTCGTTTATCAAGTAAATAATAATTAATTGAAATTATGCTGTCAAGTTCCAGCTACGAAGACATATATTCAGGTTTACGGGTCTCCTTTGATATTAAGTATGATTTTAATATGGAGATATTTAAATATGTATTCTGTTACATAGTATATACTGTGTTATATGTAAACTATGACGCGTTGCGTTTGTGTTATTTTTCGGAGGCTCAAAATTTTATAATTTTATAATTTGCCATTTATTTTTCATATGTAAACCAATTTACATATGACAAACACTAAGGTGCTCGAAACTCAAGCGAGCCAGTTCTCTTTTTCTTCCCGTTTTTTCCTCTCTTCTCTTTCTCCTTCCTTCTTCTGTCTTCTATTCTGAAGTTGTATGTTGTTTGTGTATCTGGAATAGCGTCATTATTTATTCCTGTTAAGTCAGCGGTGTGCCGCTTCCCTTCTTTGTTTATCTACGCGCGTGCGGCTCTATCACTTCTTTCCTGGTAGGCAACGCGTTGGAGACTCCTAGCCTGGTGTTTCTAATGTTCTTGAGAGGGGATCGTTCACTAGCACTCAACTGCGAGTTTATCTATTTATAATATAAACAAGGTTTATTAAAAATATTTAAAAACACAAGCTTTAATTGTAGATTCATAATACTAAGAAACACAAAATTTCTTAACTGTATTATTAACCGTTGAGGAGTTCCCCTGTCTGGAGCCAATCCTGAACGTAGTATCAGGTCATGCTTGTCATAAAATTGCATTGTCTTCAGGATGAAAACTTAATGCAACATTTTCTCTCCGTATTGTAAGAGAAAGTGGGTTTAATTAAGCTTGCAAGATTTA
>DWJZ01009908.1:0-10431 GCA_018249125.1 Asbolis capucinus
AAGTTAGTGCGCTTTACCATCGAAGACTTCATCGCCACTTACCATCAGGTGGGATCGTAGTCAAGCGCTAACTTATTGTACAAAAATACAGAAATAATCCGTGAAAGCAAATACAAGGTAACTGATTCTAGTACGTTTTGAAAATTGGATTGGTGTACTGCTTCCGTTAAACTTTCTACCTGGAGGGCAACACATCAGTAAGGTACTTTTAACACCAAAACGTTACACACAACGTTAGAACACAGAAATATAATTTGTGATGACTAATAAACTAATGTAACATAAGTTACTTGTGTATATGTAATAGTTACAAGCTCAGTAATGAGTATGTAGTGCGGCATAACTCCGCCCTAGTATTTTGGCACCGGCCAACATTATTACCCGTTAATTTCCCGCGGCCATTCATTACGGGTAGGTTTAGTATTGCCGACGTAATACATGTTGGACAAAATTAGGCAGAATACGCTGTGATAAAATTAATATAGATTATGTGTGTGGTAACTTAGTTACTAGGAAAACAGTAAATTAGGGTCTTTATACGAGATGTACCACATAATTGGTCAAGTGTGAGTCTACAGTACCAACCTAGTACTGTAGACTAAGGTTTATGTGTCACCGCGTACCGTTTATGTTGCAAAAAAGACTTTTTAACCGAATTCGAAAGGAGGAGGTTCTCAATTCAATTTTATTTTTTTACTTTAAAGCCGCCCATTGATTTGTATTTCTTTATAATGTGCCAGCAATAAAGTGTTAAATAATAATATAACTTTTTAATATATATGTATATTACCAGTACCGAAATTAAAGATACTTTTTTTATTAGGAAGCTTATGCTAATCTTCTTGCTCATTAATTTGCAATTAATTAATAATTCTTAGTAATTAAGGAAAAACATCTGAGGAATCGTTTTTTAATTATCTCCAATTATATGTATCTTAGTAAATTGATTTTATTAAATATATACTATTAAGTTTTTACATACAATGCACATACAATATAGTAAATAAATAAGTAATAAAAAAATCAGATAATTTCGACTACGTTTATAATGATCGCATTTTATTACTTGGCGATATAAGTTGCGTTCAGTTTTTTTATGAATTATTTGTAATGGTATTGATTATTTGTAGTAGTTTAGTTTATCTTATTAGGAGTTTTGGTTACTTTGAAATAATAATAATTAATGAATAATTCTATGAAAATTTCGACTGTCTATCTTTTACTGTTCAAAATGTAGGTTGTATAATGTAAAAAATGAATTTTATGGGGCCTCTCATTTTTTACTACTTTGAATTTTTTTTTATAATTATTGTTGTAACTACCACTGAAATATATGGTCCGTGAATTTTTCATGTCTACCTATGTATTTCTGTTTAGGAGATACAGTCTAATGCTATGTGGACAGACAAAAGGATATCGAAGTTCTAATGATGTCGTTCTGTTTTTGGCCATTGCGAATGGAACCCTAAAAATACTTGGTCTATTCGAATTATGATATTTACTCATTGACCAAAATAATTGTTTCTCTCAGAACAAAAGTAGGATGTTATTATGTTGGTCAGAGCCAACTCTATGCGGTCCATAGTCTTCATTTATTTATAGGGTACCAAAGTTAGGATATTCCGGGAAATATATTGAAATAACTTACGTATGTTAGTCTATTCACAATCTGAGGCCCATAATTTGTCACCATCAAAATAATAACGATAACCAGCTTGACAACATTAGGTAGGGTTATTTTTCAAATTCTCAAGAAAGATCAAGTGGGCCTACCTTTAATCTTATATTTCAAAATGTTGCCAAAGTTGGGAATCATTGCTTCCGCTTTAATTAAACAGATTCTACCTTGTAGAAGGTTATCAATGAAGGCATACATATGTTTAATTATTACGTATTTAAATAGAATAATCTTTATTTGCCATTTGTATTAAAGTTAACTAAAGAAACAGTCGTCGTAGGCACGTTCGTGTTTAATTAAAGCACACAAGTAACCTCTGGCTACCTAATTTTCTCCCCAAATAATTTATAGTGTTGCCAGTGTAAGCTTAACTGTATCGCAGACCGGGGCAGCTCGCAGGTAATAACGGGACCCCAACATTTTATTCCTGATAGGGTATTAAGGTGGAAACGTTATGTGCTAAAATTCGACTATTTTCATTGTGGTATTTGCGGCTCCATTTTATGAGACCTATTCTTATCTGGACCGTAACGACGGTAGCTGTGACGTTAGGTCGTTGTCCACCGTGCAGTCAGCGGCCTGTCACTGTGGTGCAGAGGACAAGTTCAGACGTGTTTTGTGTGGTCGGCAAATCGGCTCGTCAAAATCTCGGGCCCGTTTTAGCGGTCACGCCGAACTGGCAAAATCTTCGGCGACCGGGGTTGGTGGCGCTTGGGTGACGGGCATGCGGTGGACAGGCTACTTTGGCGATGTCATTTCATTCTCTGTGGTCTGTGACAGCGCGATAGACAAACGACCTTCCGGTTATGGAGAGCTTTCTAGGCGACGCCTGTAGAAAATATACGAATATGAGAGGTACCTTCTGGATACGGCTTCGGCTGCGTGATTTGGTGACAAAAAGTAATCTGTATACTATTTCAGACTATACTGTATCTTTGTATCGAAATTCATTCAGTTACGTCTAGTAGTTTTTACGTAAAAGAGTAACATGTCTACATCCATCTATCTTCATACACTTTCGTATTCATAATAATTAGTACAGTATAAATAGTTAAAGAAACGGCGTGGAGCATGGGTCTTCGATTTGATTTCTAGCTTGGGTAAGCATTTTTGTGACAGACAAACAATTGCAACCGAGATTGACGGCTTTATGTGCCGTGTATGAAAACAGTCAAATTTTACCACTAGGAATTCACCCACGATCTCGCCCGCTTCACTTAGTCAATCAGTTAGAATACGATAGCCACTGTAAAGGTCTCACTAACCCATGACCCGAGAAAAAAAATGTGCAAAATACCTACACCGGCTCGGAATTGACATCCCTTTGGTTTCGTATTGTATTTTTAATAGATAAGTAGATAGTATCATTAATATTGATTCATGTATTTTTTTCATAATTCCATGCCACCACCGCCAGGATCGTACGGTAAGTTGATTTTTATTCCATACATAATTTTTGAATCTTTTACAATTTCCATACATTTAGTATTACATATCTAATATATGTATATTTTTGTCGTTTCCATGCGACCAGGATCTCATGAAGAAATATTTGGTAAGTGTATTTGTAAATGTGTTTTTCTTTTTTTTGTCCTTAGACCAAATATGGCAGGACTCGCAGTGCCAAACAAAAATCATATATTTCATTTTGACCCAGGGCCCGCTAGATGCCGCTTGCTGTATCAAATACTTTGGTTATCATTGTTAATTGTTACGTTATATTAAAAAAAAGTGTTTAGTTTTATCTAGATGGAACCAACTAACGCCCCTCCCTAAACAAAAAACTTTTCATTATGAATAGATGTCAATCCTAGCCTGTCAACGCCAGTAGGCAATTCCAGTTTAAATTGAACCGCCACCACATTTAACACAGAACTTCAACAATTCTCGATGTACGATTTTTGTTTGGCTCCGCGGAACTCTACTGTATGTATGTATTTGTGGTTGTGGGTTCTTCAGTTTGTTAGTAAATGTCTTCTAATCAGATAAGTTCGTTGGGCACTTTCGGTGCACGTGACTCGGCCCGTAAGCTTTAGTTGTTTGTACTTTTGAGACGTGACGTTTCTTTAGCACGTTCACTATTTAATTAAAGAAAGTTTAATAATGGAACTTCTGTACTTTGCTGTACTCGTTGATTGATAATATTGTTAATTGACAGGGGTGTTTGTTCTGTTAAGTGACAGATACCGAACAGAACAGTATAATTAAAAAAAAAAGAAATTTAGAGACATGCGTATCTGACGGTAAATATTGATTAGCCGGATTTTTTATTGAAATAATTTCATCGCGAACGTATTACTAGTAAACTAGCTATCTCCTACATTACGAGTTTTGTTTTGGTCTCAGTTTCGTTTTTTTTTCACACCTTTTATTTTTTTATTATTACGTATTTAATATTTTGTGCTTTATTTATTAACCTTATATGATTTATGTGCTAATAATTTGTAATATAATTATAGTCACAATTTTTATGCCGCCATCATGGCTTTCTGCTTTTGCCGAAAGGTTGGCTGGTAGAGAATGATATTAGCATTAAGCCGCCTTTTATACCAGAACTGTTTGTTGTAATAAAGTTTAATAAATAAATAAAAAAATACTTTATGCAGACAATACTATTCCGTGTGAATATGTGTAATGTCAAAAAGGAAGAATTAAATCACCCACCACCTTTATTATGTCTACAAATACATATATTAATCTACAATATAAACGTGGTATTAGCTACTGCTTGTTGATTCGATAAGTGGTGATGAAGTCTTTGATGGTAAAGCGTACTAACGTAAAGTCGAGTTTGAGTTGTGTTGAACAAAAAGTGACGAGGGATGATGAGCGATGGTGACTAATAACCATGAATCATGTGCTCGTTTGTTGTCTATTCCACTTAAAGAAATAGGTACAGATTATAAGAAAAAAAAAATAGCAAAAAATAATTTATATAGAACAAAAAATATGCCCTCGAGAGGTAACGTTCTGTAGATTGAAATTTTTTTTGATTTTTACTGCAATAATTGTTATAAATTTAAGTAAATTAAGTATTCTGTTTATAAGATTGCTTTTTTGCATTGTCGTTACACGTGTTAACCAAATGTGTGACATCAGTTACTTGTCGGGATAATGTAAAAGAACGATACCTCAGGATACAATGGCGGCCGGTGGTGCAGGCGCCACGCCGGAACAGCAGGCGATGGCGATTGCTGAAGACATCCTTGATCGGTTGCCGAACAAGATTCTGACGGGACCTTCGCACGAGGGGGACATCAAACCGGCAGACATGACCCCAATGTCTATCGTGGTGATCCAGGAGGCTGCCAGATACGAGCGGCTAGTTACTGTAGTGCGGACCAGCTCTAGGGCTGTTATTGGTGCTGTGCAAGGTTTGCATGAAGTTTTTCAAGTTTGTTTTTAACTTATCGTACTAATATTAATAATGCGAAAGTTGGTGAGCATTGATGGATTAAACGATAGATAGATGTTTGTTTTTTCTTTTAGGCAAAAACTGCTAAACAGATCTGTGTGAAATTTGGCACAAATGCTTAGTGCAGGCTTATTCAATTTTTCACTTATCTAAGATCAAGCAAATTTTTCTTGAGTTATTCGTATGAGACACCAAACTTTTTCTGTGGTCGCTTACAGGGATAGCAGGGAAACATTGTCCATGGTACTACGGGAAACATTTTGGTACCACTTAATTTGAACGACAATATGACCGTTGAATTATATAAATATTAAATAACCAAATGTAAATAGTTTCTTCAGTTACGAGGAGATTCCCGTGCTCAATGAAATGCCATGAATGAGCTGAAGACATACCATGCTTGTTTGTTGAACTTAGTATGGTCATCAAGGTCATAGCATACTTGTTAATTGGTCAGGTGTTAGCGTCCTGACTGACGTGACGGAGGAGGTGCTGACGAGCATGGTCCGCGGCAAGATCCCCGCGCTGTGGGCCGGCAAGAGCTACCCCTCGCTCAAGCCACTGGCGGCATACTTCAACGATCTTCTCGCAAGACTTGCCTTTCTGCAGGTAACCTGGGTTAACCCATATTGACATGACTTTATATATTTAAGATTACACAGAGACAGCAGTTACTCGGGGTGATATCGTTTATTTATTTTGTCGTTAAATATGTATTTTAACATTTTTCTTCGGTTATGTTTATAGATTAGGTAGAGTATGTTTGTATAGGTCGTTTAAAATTATTGTGAGTCTGGGAATAAAAATTTTGATTAAGGAATCCGTTTCCAAAATTTTAAGCTTTAAGATGGTAAGGTCATTTTGGTTAGTATCAGCTAAATGGAAATGAACTCTAAAAAAAAATATGTCGCTGCTGCCATATTACGTCGTGTCATATACGAGTATATCAATTTAGTATCCAATTTATGATAGGTACACTTATCAGGTTAAGAAGTAATTATGTATATCAATTCCGAAAATCTACGTGCGCTTATATTTCCTAGATCCTAACAGCCACTTGGTATATTTTTTTTATACTGGCATATAAGGACAGAGTAAATACTACTTCCGAATACACTCTTGTTTAATCCATTGTAGAAATACATGAAATATGTAGAAAAATTGCGAAAAGGCGCCATAAATGTTGTGTCGTTGAATCGCGAGCTCTCAACTTTTTATTGCGAAAAGTTTAATAGCGAACTGGACGTATTTGAATAGACAAAACGGGTGCGAGCGTGCACGGTCAGTACATTGTGAGCGGCCATTGTTGGGGAACTACACTTTTATTGGTTTCGCGTTTCGCGAGAACTTTCTCTGTGACTCTAGTGGCATGCTGTTGTATTGGTGGCGAATGACATATGATGAATTTTCATTTGCTGTTTTATAATTGATGTAAAATTGCTGCTAGGTAACTGAAGTGTTTAATTCGTTTCAAGGCGTAATCCTTCAAGTTTTCGAAATGTAGGAGACTAGGTTGATGGTTGAACCCAAAGCAATATCTCCTGAACTCTAAAACTCATGTTACACTGCTGGATGAGGCTATTTCCAACAGTCTCTCTTACTTCATTCGTCATTACTCGCTGGTCTCTTTATCTGATACTTATAACTAAATGATCAGCATACGTACGGTCTAACTCGACGTAACGTATCCTAGACTTAGGATTAAATATATGAAAATTTGTAAATGAAAATGGGTTTATAGTTGTTTATGTTCAGTCGTATTAGTGGTGTCAATTTATTCACTTAAATCGATTGAAAATCAATGTCTGTACATTGTATTTGGGAGAATTTAATATTTTTTGAAATGAGATTGCTTAAGAGCCTACCGAACACGCTAAGAATGGACTTTATTTTAATGACCCGGAACTCTTTTTTTTTAACGCGAGATAATGAGTTCTGGATGCCGGTCTGTTCGATCGAGATCTGAATATTTAAAATACTGTTTGTGTGCAGCATTGGCACCAGTACGGGCCTCCAGTGGTGTTCTGGCTGTCGGGCTTCTACTTCCCGCAGGCCTTCCTCACGGCCGCGCAGCAGAGCTACGCTCGCAAGTACAAGATACCCATCGACCAGCTCGCCTTCCACTATGAAGTAAGTCAATGATATCTTTTCTATCAGCGTTAGAGTAGTTGGAATGGTGTTAAACATTGGAACGGCAAAGAATTGATATCTATTGTTACAATTACAAATATTCTATACTAGTGTCGCCCGTGGCTTTGCCCGCGTTTTATGTTATGGGCTTAGTTTTCACGAACTGCTCACCAATTATTTTCATTTTTTTTTGTTTAATTCTACGTCCCAAAAAAATATCAACTGTATTATTATTTACATGAGTTATAAAGGAAAATTTGGATGAATGCATGATCACAATTAATAGTCCCGGGATATGATTCCTATGTCATTTCTTTTATTGGGAAAAGTTTTATGAACTAAATTCACACTAAACTCAGGAACACAATATACCTATGCACTACACAGAGTCATTTTGGTGCTATGTTCCTTAGAGAAAACTATTCAGTCCTTAGAAACTGAACCCGCTATTTCGTGCGCGCAGGAGTTTTATCCGAGTAACTCCTGAATCCGCGGGTTTTATGGGAAGATAGACTTGTTAGTTTTATATTAATATGTTTGTTTGGAAGCTATACCCATACGCGTAGAAGTTTTTCCCGCGTACACTCCGATTCCGTGGGATTTCCGAAATAAAAACTACCCTATAAGTTAATCCAAGTTACCCTCTATGTGTGCGCCAAATTTCATGAAAAACGGTTCAGCAGTTTTTGCGTGAAGGAGTAACAAACAAACAAACATACAAACTTTCGCATTTATAATATTAGTAGGATTGTACACCATATTACTTAATTTATTGGCAATTATATACCGATTACTAAACATTTTAGTATTTTTGTTAAAAACCATTTCGCTCAACTTGTACTACTTAATTGAAATAATAAATCCAAATAAAACAAAATAAGTGATCTCTGATAAGAAAGTAGATCTAAAAAGTGACTTATATACTTGTATTAACTAAAAAAAGAGCTGGTAATCTCCAAACAGCTGCATAGATGTACTCATGTCATGGCTGCCTATTTTCTTAGACTTTTTAACAGACTATCTCAAGAATATTTCCATTTACCATTAGATAGAATTGTCGTTAAGCTTTAAAGCTAGCTTTGTATATTTTCGTACGTGAAACAAAAATTGGCGATAGATACGACTAATACTTTCCATTATTTAAGACAATAATGTCCTTTTGCTTATGAAGACTGTTTGTATTCAAGTAATTAAATTCACTGAAAAGCAATTATTGTAAAGCGAGATATGGAAGATGCATTAAACGTGTTTGAGGACGGAGGCCGATACGAGAAGTACCGGCCCACGGCGTCGCGGCGTCGCTACACGAGAGAATTTGTGTACTGCTCCGATATTGTGTGTTTAGATCGACTAGTAAATTGCTTTTTTAATATTAAATCATTGCCTATACAGTGAGTTGTGCTGAGACTTGATTGAAACGTAAAATGTTTGTTTGCTGAAAGCGCCGTGTGTAAACACAGCGAGATTTTTAATACAACTTCGTACGTTACAATTGTTTTGGTGTTACGAACTAGATATTCAATAGTGTAATGAAAAAAATGGTGTTGAATTTGTGTAGCTATTGCAAAGGGTACATTTAATTCAATCTCAATTACACTTCTTGCGTTTGTCTCAACTGTTTGGTTAGACTGGAATTATTAATTATAGCAAAATGGGCTTCTTTTATAGGGTCCAGTATCAAGCGAAAATAGTGCATGAAAATGGAAACCTACGATTTCGTTCTGTCAATTTGTCATTGCCTTTACGTTTTAAGCATTTATATATTTACAATTGAAATTTTACACAACTTGTATTTTTATAGCTGTTATATATCTGATATTAAAAATCAAATATAATGACATGTTTAAGAAGAACCTTATAAAAGAAATATGTTTTTTTTACATTAGATAAGTTAGCGCATGGCTACGATCCCACCTGATGGTAAGTGGCGATGAAGTCTTCGATGGTAATTTTTTATTTAATTTTACCTACAACTTTCAATTGAGTCATAATATACTAATAACAGAAATTTGTATAAGGAAAAAGTTAAATTGTTTGTAAACCATTTTTTTTAAATATGTTAAGCCGGTTTTTAATTTCGATCGATTGGCGATCGAAGTTTCTTTCGCCCTTTCTTCTTCTCAATAAACCACCTATCTGAAACGGTAGTAGATTTAAAAAAAAAATACGTGACAAGTGACACAATACCTACGTGAATAAATGTATTTTGATTTGGTTTGATTTGATGTTATAATAACAGTTGACGTACAGGTTCAAAGATCGTTCGAACTGGACTCCCCTCCAGAGGAAGGCGTGTACATCCGAGGATTGTTTATGGAGGGAGCGCGCTGGAACATGGAGGACTACATTGTTGACGAGTCCCTTCCGAAGGTGCTGTATGATGAGTTCCCGCCGGTGAGTAACAATAATCAATTATTTACAGCCAGACACAGAAAAGTAAAGTAACAAATATAAACATGCGTAACAATAAAAACAATATTGAATGTAAAATTAGGGGCACTTGTGGGCAAAAAAAATACGCTTAGCTTATTCTAACTCGACATGTAGACCTGTAGTGCTGTTTTTCAGTCCGTCCCAAATCTCTAGAGTAACGCGGTACTTATGAGTGAACCCCGTTCTCAGGCGAAGCAAAAACGTAAAAAAGATACAATACTGTATGCTTGAAATGTTCATTTCGAGCACAAAATTTTTATATTGCAGTGAAATTTATTTACGATTTAACACCTGCCAATGTATCTTTTTTCACCATATATTTTACATTACGTAATGTTCTAAAATAATGTAAAGAAAATATTTAAAGACCAACAAAATATTATATCCCGGTATATTTTATGCAATATGTTTTTTAATGTCATGTTCTGTTTTTGAAATTTCCTAGTTCGTAGAACTTAAATCCTCCTTCGCCAGCTCTTATTGTCATTCAGTGCTGAATAGAGAGCTACGTCGTAGCACGTGCTAAACGTCCGGAAAATGAGTTAAAAAGTTTATATTGTCTCATGGGGACTTTATACTTACAATTATATATGTTCAGTGTTCTGTTTCTAAAAAGAAACAATTGTGCATTACAGTCATAAACTAAATTAATTGAATGAACGCGCCGTATAGAATTGTACAAATGACGTTGAAAATATTTATTTATTTATTTATTTATGCTTTATTGTACTTCCTAAAAATAGGTTTTACAAAGGGCGGACTTAATGCCTAATGG
>DWJZ01009909.1:0-10431 GCA_018249125.1 Asbolis capucinus
AATACTTGTACTGTAATACTTTGTGTAATACTGTAAATTTAAGCGACATCTGACGAGTGGTTTTTGAGTTATTATAATTTTTCTTGGTTTTTTAATATTCATAATTATATTTTTATTCGATTTTCCGGTTTTTATGATTCTTTTCGTTCAAAAGCTAGTACTTGGCGGATAATTGCTTGTAATTTGGAGCGACATCTGTTGGTTAGTATTGGAGTTATCTTCAATAAAGCGTATTTAACTGGTTGCGACTTTGACAATGATAGTTTCAATGTCAGAGGCATTTGAAGTTTGTGTTTTTTTGAAATGATTGTAAAATAATGCTTTAGGGTTTATAATAAAGTTTTTAGTTTGACATGACGATGCAACGCTAACAAGCGCTTGTTGCTGAGTTTAATGATTTATTTATTTATTTATTTCACAATACATCTATCATTACAGAACATTCCAATTCGATAGAGTAAAAGAAAATAAAGATATTAGGTACAAGTTATTAAATATAAATCATGTCAAAGCAAATAAGCATTATACTATGCCAAACATTAAAAAATATTAAATAAAAATAAGTTTCAGTCATATCAATTATGCTAATTATTTGAAGTCAGTTAATTAAACAATGTCAAATGGTGATATATAATAACATTATTAATTGATCAAATTCTTCATTAGATAAGTAAATATGTCATAATTATGATACCACACAAGTGTTATAATAACGTGTGTAAGTTAGATATATTTAGACAAATTGCTGAGAAATGGAGTAATATACGAGATAGCAAATATCTTAGCCAGGTAATAAAACAGCATATTTTAGTTAATTAATTGCCTTTTTAGTCTGTTTTAGTCTTTAGAAAAGTGTAAATGTGAAATGCGACTTTTAGAATGTATTTTATAAATATACGCAGGATCTTTGCACGGCTTCTACCCATCGATGGCCCACCACTGAGCACGGGTCTATCCCCATACTGAGGAGGCCTAGAGCATATTCCATGCTACGGCATATATCTTTGCATAAAACTTGCAAAAGATTGTCTGGTAGGTAACTATAGCCTAACTCACTTTTCATTCACTTATGTCGATTCAATATGTTTGCGCAGTTTTCTTATGGACTGACAATTTAATTACTAAATAAATATGAAGTGTGAACGAAAACATGGATTTTTAAAAGGTTCCGCGTAAATCGGCAACTTTTCTTGCACGTCCGATATTTTTTTAACGGTCCTAGTTTGTTCTCTATGAAGCGCCATTCCGGGTTCGATTCCCATGACGCTTTTAGCGAATAGCGTTCGAACATACAAAAACATAGAAAGTCCTCCTTTTTTAAAAGTCGGTTAAATAATGATAGTAGCGCCTAGTTAATAAATAAACTTACCCCTTTCGAAGCAATGTAATCCATTCCTCTTGCGACGCAATAGGCGAATACTGTGAGGTCCCGTGACGTCAGAGCCCCGCTGCCACTAAAACGATCTGGCCTGGACCGTCGCTCTCGGAGATATGTGAGGAGCTTCCCACACATCACGTACTCCATTATGAGAAGATACGGCTCTGTGAAATAAAGTGGAATGAAATGAAAAGCATTTATTTCGTCTTAGGAACCAATTTGTCACTTATCGAAAGTGAAAACTTAACAAAACAATGACTTTAAATCTTCTGTACATACAAAACAAAGTTTGTTTGTGATTTTGTTTGTTTGTCCTTTATAGGCTTTGAAATGGTAGGAGATAATGTCTTTAGCAACTGTGTTCAGAATTCTCTGAAACGGTTTTTGTGCCAAAATTATATCATGCATATGTATATACATAATATACATATATAACGGACACGTTTGATCAATTGGTGCGTGTAGCTGCTAGTCAACTATAAAATTAAGAATAAAATATATTATAAAATAGAATATTTAAACGAATTCTTTGTTTAGTTCGCGGTTAGGACGTGGAGAGGCGGTAATGCTATAAATTCTTGAATTTGCTTTGGAGAGTACTTGTAATCGGCCTTAGTTGTTCCATACTAGTGTTTGGTCCTGCGATACGCGCAACGTCGATAAAATACTTCTATTCGTATCAGTGCTTCGTTGTGGAAAAGAACGCGATCAAAATCACGGCCGATCAAAATGGTCTATACGCTAAGGTCAATAGGAGCGGAGCAACAATGAAGAATGTATCTAAATCAAGAGTTTTTTCTTATTGATAGCTTCCGTTGCTTAGATGGTTTAAATTTCGCAAAAATCATATATGTCAGATACGAAGTATTGGGTTAAAGTTAGCTTTAGCCAAAAGTAACTATTCCACGCGGACGAGGTCGCGGACGGAAGCTAGTTTATCATAATAATGAAATAAATATTACCTTGTTCAGTACAACAAGCAAGAAGAGTGACTACATTCGGATGAGTTCCAATCTTCTGCATGATGTATATCTCGTGCAGCAATTCTTGTTTTTCTTTTTGCGATGCGGTTTCCTTGATGCTTTTTACTGCGACCAGTCGCGTTAGTCCATCGTGGCCGTTCAAGTCGTCAGCTTCGGCCTTCCAAACCTGTAACAGGGCAATTACATAACGTGTTAACCTGCAAATTACATCAAGTTATATTAATATTTTATGATACGCAACGATATGAGTAACAACAGTTTCTGTCTATTAAATTACTAGTATTTTATTAATTACAAATATAAATGCTTTGCTTTTCTTTCTTTTAATTTCTTTTTCACACAGGTACACTTTATTTAACCCGTATGTAAACATTAATTAAAATTATAAAAGTATAATATTACTCACCTGACCAAAGTTTCCTTGCCCAAGTAGTGTTTGTAATCTTAGTTTATTCCTAGGAAACTCCCACTTCTGGTCTGGTTTGGTGGGAGTAGGTAATGGTGGTCTAGCGACTGGTGTTATAGGAGATTCTTTCTTTATATCTCCGTCATCAAAATAGCCTTCATACTCCGTGTCAATTTCTTTGGCTTTTTTACTTAGAATATTTCTAATAACAAACGCTACGACAGCCGCTACTGGTAGGAAACCGAGGCCCGCTAGCACGTAAGAAGCCGTGTAAGTCTTCTCGGCTTCAATGACAACTTCATTTTGACTCTCATTATCATCTTCTCTCGTTGTATTTACTAATGTTTTGTTACCGTCTGTATCGGAACCATTAGATGGGGCTGCAATTGGTTTAGAATTGGATTCTGATGAGGTTTTAGGCGTAACAGTGATTGGTTTTAAAGTATTTTGGGCTGATTCGTACTTTTGGGTAGCTGGTGGTGATAACGTCACCGGGAATGCATTTTCAGTGGGTTCTATTGTAGTAGAAGTCGTAGTTGTAGGTCGACGCCTCCTAAGGATATTTTTAGGTCTAGAAGTACTGCCAGTATTGTCATTGGAATCGTTCTGTCGAAATAAATTTGCTAATCTTTCAGATATTTTTGATGTCGTCTCTTGTTTAACATCGCCATAATTTTTTGTGGACAAATCACTGATCAATGGCGAATCAGTTGGTTTGTATGTAAACGTTATCGGTGTAGAACTTAATGAAGTGTTCAAACTAGATTCAGTGGTAGTTGTTCGAATTCTGATTCTATGCCTATACGGCCTTGTAGTTGTCGTTGGAACAGTGGTTGTTTCGGTTTCGTTGATGGGAGTAATTTTGACATCTGTAACATTGTTTTTATTGTCAATATTTTCTACTACAGTGGAATTGTCAGAATTCAATATCCCATCAGTCTTGTTTTGTCCTTTCATTGATGATGTAATTGATACTGATGTTACTACCGCTGTATACACTGATGTAGACGGTTTTTCCGTTGTAGTATTAACAGTTACTAAAAATGGAGTTTCAGTACTGGAGAGAATGGTTG
Organism: Asbolis capucinus; assembly: GCA_018249125.1. Lineage (NCBI taxonomy): Eukaryota > Metazoa > Arthropoda > Insecta > Lepidoptera > Hesperiidae > Asbolis > Asbolis capucinus. The sequence continues at coordinate 3,841 of DWJZ01009909.1, forward strand.
GTCGCGATGGTCGTCGGCGTAAATTAAAATAATTTCGAGTGAAATTTCTTATAGGTGCGACTGTGCTCGTTTTATTTGGATATGTCTCTTTTAAAGTTCCATTACTCTTAGAAAAGCTATCTTTGACTAAGGCCGGTAACTGATCAGCGTCTTTGTCTATTAAACTAGTAGTTACACTTTGTGATGTTGTATCAGTAATATTTGATTGTGATGTTGTTGTGATTTGTGGTTTTTGTGTTGTTTGAGTTGTGCTTGAATACTTCCTATAAGCATTGATTAAGCCAACTGGCCTAGCCGGTGCAGGCCCTTTTACTGTATTTCTTATCTTATTTTTCTCTATTATATTTTTTACAACGGAGACATCCATATCTTCATTAACTTCATCTTCACCTGCGCTGGTATTTTTATACTTTTCAGTTGCCGAGTACCGCGAGTTGAATTTTCTTTTCTCCAGTGGTGGAGCTATAAAATTAACAGATTTTGTTGAGGCTGATAGAGAAGGTGAATTTGTCAAATTATCTCCAATAATAGAGCCAGCAATTTTTTGTCCAAAGTAAATAAAGGGAGCCATTTCTTCATCGGGTAACTCAGTTTCGAGAGGTCGAAAATGATTGTATAATTCTTCAGACATAAACAATGTTTGATTTCCTTTATCTTTTTCTGTTTCAGTCTTAGTCGGTTTATTAACATTTATATTTTGAACATCAGTACTATTGGCTATTACATTTGTTTCTGTCTTATCATCTTTATCTGGATCATCTAGTTTGCTTGTAGTCGTTTTGTTAAGTTCCTCATTAATATAAGTCGTATTTTCATTAAAATTTATGGAAATATTGTCTTTAGTTTCTGTGTTTGCTATTGTTTTGTCCAAAGTAGCAGGGTTAGTGGTAACATTATCGCTATCTGAATAGTTTAGTAAATATAAGCCATGATTTGATTCGTCTACTTGAAATTCTTCATCAGGGTCTAATTCAACTTCTTTATCAAGACCTTCTAGTTTTTCAGGTGGGACGTATACAACTGCACTTTCAGTGGCTGGTTCAGGTTTAACCACAGTTCTGTTTGAGCTACTCATATCTTTTCGTCTGTTATTTATGAAACCTGCTCTATTTTTACTATCTTGATATATCCTAGGTATAAAAAGATGCCTTATTTCATGTGGCTTAAGGTCTTGTCGTATTTCTTTTGTACCATCAGTGGAGACAAGCCTAAGCGTTGGCGCTGCTTCATTACTTGAATTGTCGAATGTAATCCTCTTGACAACAGAATTATTTGAATCTCTGATTTCCAACTGGGCAAATGTGGTGTTGCCTCTGAAATGAAAACAAATAAGTGTTTATCTTATCATTCAAAAAAATGTACCATATAAATGTAAGGATAACGGTAATTTTATAAAATTTATAATAAGAAAAGTAATTACGAAAATAATATCACAAATTAAAAACAAAATCATTTTTAACATCTTTAGAAGGATGATAAACTAATTTTTAGGGTAATTTCGACTAAGACTTGAGAGATTTTACAGAAATGAGAAAAATTCAGAGAGAAAGAGAGTCAGCTAAACCAAATGTTTCATGATTCAAATCTGATTTTCCAAAACAAGAGTTTGGTGTATAAAATATGAAGGAACATCACATTTGTTGTATGGTTAACTCATTAACGTATTTATACTTTAAATTCATTTTTATATTTGTCCTACCCTGATGCTTTGTATTCATTTTCTTCCACCCAAAGGTTGTCTGGAAGAGATCGCTATTACAACCATAAGACCGTCAATGTACTATCTATTTTAATGTCACTTTGTATCATGTTCTTTTTCTGTTCAGTGTCTATAACATATAATAATGTGAGGTTATGAAAATAATACTTACTTGTGAGGTTTATTGGCTAGAGCGGATAGTGTGCTAATGTGAGATGTCAGTCTTCCCGAAAGCAGTTGGCGTCGCCTGGCAGCGAGCACCGACAACAGTTGCGAATCCCTGGTCGCATTACTGGAGTTCTGCGTAATCGTACGCCGTACTCCGCCTGCAATGGATATAAAACATATCTTTAAATTGTGAGTTGATTATATGCTCAGGCTGAATGTATCGATTCATCGCTATTTCTAATGAAACAATAATGCTTTAAGTACTGTATATAAATAATAGGACTCTGGAACCAAACTTTCTGGTCATGAATAAAATGTTCCATTTCTTCCATTCATCATCAAGAAACCCTTGTTAATACTAAATTTATAAGATTAAATTAGTATGTAATTAAATGATGTATAAATAAAAAATATATTTATACTTTAGGGCAAGTAAAGTTATTGTTATAAAAGCCTTATCATGTGCTAGTCGGATATTGTCTACAAACATGGATATACTATGGGATTGGGATACTGTTTTTAACTATTGTTGGTACATTAGCTGCTCGGGTCTCGCCTAGGGTTGTAACATTTTTTTGTTTGAATATAGTATTTTTTAAAAAAGGCCATAAAAATATAGTATACTTCAAAAAATATATTACTTTATGAAGAGAATATAAAATTGTTACATTTGTAACTCGTTTGTTATTTTTAAATAATTTTGTTTTATTTCACACATACATACATATATATAATATATTTCATATATTACGACAATGGAACAAAGGCGCGTTAAAAAATTGTGGAATGTTTTTTTTAGTTTTAATGTTGCCAAATATAAACATTGATGTGTTGTACCGAAATATAGTATTTTGGCGTACTATACATTTCTGGAACAGTACTATGTACTATGGAGTCCCGAAATTCAGTACAATACTGTATAATATAGTACGGTTGGCAACCCTAGTCTCACCTCTTACTGAATAGGCCTCTCCAATGCATTAGTGGACAGTTTTAAAGTTACCTAAGTACTTTAGAGTACAAAGTACAGTCATTATCGACCAGTAGCAACCTCTATAAACTTCTAATCGCGTGACAATAGCAATAATGACACGTAATCAGGCATCCTTCACCCCGAACAGAAACAATAGATTGCACGGGAGGCCATGACATGCAGGCTAACTGCAGTGTTTAGTCTGAGGATGGCGTCAGAATAATGTCTTTCTGAACATAAATAAGATATATTTCAATACTATATTGCATTAAACCTATTAAATACTACTAAGGGGGTAGATTGGTGAAAAAAATTGGTAAAAATATACATTAAAATACAACAATTCTTGTACTAAAATACTATAAAGCTGAACGACGTATAACATAATACTATGTAGTATAATAATGAAGTCGACGAAATAAAACTGTTTTAACTTTATCAGTTCGTATTTTAATCCAATATTTTAAAAACATATCTACTCAATCTTTTGTTAGCAAAGAATCTTAGATAGAGTAAATGTTTCTTCTCATACAGATTATAAGAGTACTCCCGCGACCAAGCCGCGTGGTATGTTGGTAAAAAAATCGCCTATGTAATTTCAGTTTCTCTATCTGTGCCAAATTTTATTTAGGTTCAATAAATTTTGCGTGGAGGATTCCATCCTACTATCCATCCATCCAGCCGTCCTCACAAACTTTCGAATTTATAATGTTAGTAGGACTTGTTAAAATGTTTGTACTAAATCTTTTGTTTGTAAAGGTTCTTACAGATAATAATTTTCTTCTATTCTATTCTATATTATACCGATGTGTGCCTATAAGATCAGAATATTAAATTCTAATCTTTATCCGAACAATAACAAGCTCTGAAAAACAGCAAGGAATGCGTGATGAGTGAGTGAAACTCTGCGCACGCGATATTTTCTAATTAACGGTTTAATTGGCTGTCAGTGCCCATTTTGATTCAATGACATACGTGCCTGTCTTTATCTTCTACGTCATATTTTTCTATTTTTGTCCAGGACAACTGACACGGCCATCTGATCCCAAACTAAGTATTAGCTTGTGCAATCAGACAACTGATAAACATATATTTACAAAAACATACTTATGAATAATATGATTTTGAATAATCAACGAATTTTTAAATAATTGCAATGTTGCCATAAAAATATGATTACTGTGCCAAGGATTTTATAAAAATCTTTTACATTCGCTTTGATTACTGTTTAATCTGACCAAATCCTCTTTAATCTCGTAATAATGTTTTTATATTCAATATAAGTATCCTAGTAAGAAAGTTTGTGAGGATTTATTAAAATTTGCACATTGCCTAAGATTATTCATCCATTTTATAATATATTTTCAATTATTTAATTACATATATTTTTATAATTTGCAAAACACTATTTATAATAAAAGTTTTTGGTATGATTTAAATTTGAAAATAACTAAATAAACAAATATTTGTTCAAACCTTTTCTTATACGTAAAATAAACTCTATAAGCGCAATATTGCGTAGTATATCGTACGTTTGTGGCGGTAAAGCCATGAGAAAATTTGTCTTGAGAAATCTAAATATGACTAAAATGACGCTTTAGAGCTTTCGGAGTCAATTATTTTTGTTAATGGGCTTTAGCAGTTTTGATACCTGGATATTGGTAAATAAATAAATATCTCATAAAACTGACACAGGACCGTCTAATCCCAAACTAAGCATTATAGCTTGTACTATGGTGATCAGACAACTGATAAACATACATATATTTTTTAATACATACTTATACAGATATTTACACCCAGACACACAGAACAAACATTCCTACTCATCACAGAAAAGTTTGCTGTGGGTGGGAATCGAACCCACGACCTTTCGGTGTAGCAGTCAGGTTCAATAACCAATAGACCAACCGGCCAGTCAAAATATCTTTATAAATATCTCAGGACAACTCACACGTAGCCATCTGAACTTAGCATTAGCTTGTACTATGGCGATTAGACAACTGAAAAACATATATATTTATAATAGATTTTATTACACCCAGCCACATAACAAACTTTTCTGCCATGAACAGTACTTTCCAGTTTTATATTTAATATTTTATTGCATCATTGTGTACAGCGGTGGTTTTGTCTTCAAATTTTATGTGACACATATAAACTCTTTATTAAATTATTGCAATAGACTGAGTATATTTTAAAAGTAGTATTTTTCTATTACCTAGTAAATGTATTGTATTATAATAACACCGTATACATAATATAATAATTGCAATACAATTTTAGAACAGTTGTTGCTAGCAACATTTTAGTGTAGCTATGCGTAATCGGAACGGAACCGGCCGCATTCATTTACCGGTACAACCACATATTAGTAAACTAGGTAAAACCCATGGCCCGTGGTCTGGTACAGTAAATACTAGGACAGAGTGGTGTACTCCAATGCTCGTAGGCCTCCGACATGGCTTAACGACTGCTCGGTCGATAAAAGATATCGATGAAGTGAGATTTACTTGCTTTTCGAAATTCAGAAGCGTTATTTTTTTTTTATCAGAACTATATCCTGTTACTGGCAACTGTTGCTAAACTTAGGAGATCACGGACGATCAACAAGCCGAGCTGCGAGCTTTACCTTGGTTAACAGCGGCCCGCGGGCCACATGCGATCCGTATGCCATTGCGGCTCGGCTCACAGACTCCATTTACGCGACGTCACTTTGATTGTGTCCCGATGACACATTAAATGTGGCCCGCACCAAAATTAATGGCCCTTGTACGAAAAGGTTGCCGACCCGTGATGTACAACTGAGCTATACAAAAAGGCAACTACAGAGATTTAACACATGACAATAAAAAAAATCTCACACAATTCGATTCCCACCAAACAAACTTGTCGTTCCGACATTTGCAAAAAGTAATATGCGCTTGTGTACATAATTGTTCCTGTGGTTGCTGAGAAAACATTGTATTTCGAGCTCGAATATTTCTCAAATAATTCAAATACAATCTTATTAATTTACCAAGTAATTAACCTAGTTAAATGGCAGATTTATCTTAATTGCGGCTTTTTCTCAAGATATTTCTAATAAGTACATATTTATTTGCTAACACGAACGACATGTTGCAGTTTTGCAATAAGTGTAATGTTTTTGCTTCAAATCGCAAGGAGATATATATTTGTAATATTTTCGCGATACTCAAATTTCGAAGACATATTCCATATATTTGAAAATAAATGTTTGTTTGTTTCTGACTTTGTTTGTTTGTCCTATAGACTCTGAAATGGTAGATGGAGCACTGATATCTTTAGTAACTTTGTTCAGAATTATTTGAAATAGGTTCCAAAATGGTTGATGCGTAGCAACGCGTGCCTGGAACAGCTAGTATTTTATAAATTTTATATTTGTTTCTAAGGTAGTTATTTGTATGTAATATAAACTAAAAACTGCTAAGCCTAACGGTTGGAACATTGGTCTATCGAATGAGAAGTCCAGGGTTCAAGTCCTGCGCACACTTTAAATTTTCGTAATAGTTATGTGGCACGTATTTACAAGTTAAATGGTGGGCAATAGCGTGGGGAAACCTGCACTCCTCAGAGCTCCCTGAAAAGTTCTCGAAGCTGTGTGAAGTCTACCAAGCATACTTGAATATCGTGGTGGACCCCCTATACCCCTCAAATAGGGTATTTTACACTATATGAGAAAAAATCTCAAAATATACATTTGAGGTAGCTTAGGCAACAAGCAGGTGGA
>DWJZ01009910.1:0-10430 GCA_018249125.1 Asbolis capucinus
ACGTTACAATACGTTATATTTAGTAAACTATTTTGACAGGCCGTTGGTCGAGTGGTTAGTGAACGTGACTGCTACACCGAAGGTCGTGGGTTCGATTCCCACCCAGCTCAACCTTTTCTGTGATGAGCAGAAATGTTTGTTCTGTGTCTGGGTGTAAATATCTACGTAAGTATGTATATAAAAATATATATGTATGTTTATCAGTTGTCGGATCGTCATAGTACTAGTACTAGTACTAGCGATAGCTTAGTTTCGGGTCAAATGGCCCTGATTTGTCCAAAGATATTTATTTACCATCAATAAATATTGGCCTAAAACTATATATATTAAAATAAATTTCTAAAGTATTTTTTTCACACAAAAATTGCTTAAAGCAGGAGTGAGCAACGTTTTAAATTAAAGGGCCAATTTTGAATTTGATTTTTGTTTGAGGGCCGCACATATATTAGTATAGTTTATACTTAATCGTATCTACTCGTACTTAACGTTTTAGAGATACTGTGTAATTTTTTTTATATATTTTCAAAAAGTTTTTATCATAATGCTTTTTTACGATTTATTTGACATACTGTTTGACTTTCTAAGCAAAAAAAAATCTAATGTAAAAATGCTCAAAGGGCCGCATGTGGCTTGCAGGCCACGGGTTGCGAACCCCTGGTTTACAAGATTAATACGGAACAGAAAAACGGACTATAAAAGATGGCGGGCGATAAAAAAACTATGCATATTGTATCTACTTAATTCGAATAACATTAAATTTAAATATTTTAATGACCTAAGTATGATTAGTTTAGTGAATTGTATTAATTATTAAATAAAGATATTATAAAGATATTAATGAACTTATCTTTCATTTTCTTTATACCTGTTACTTATATTCACTTCACCAATAGTAATAGGTGATAGCCTGGCGGATAAGAATTCGGCCTCCTACTCAGGGGGCCGGGTTCAAATCCCAGGGCGCGCAATTCTGACTTTTCGAAATTGTGTGTTTTAAGCATTTAAATATCACTCACTGTAACGGCGACGAAAAACATCGTGAGGAAACCTGCATATCGGTATTTTACTCTTATGTGATTTTTACAAATAACATGAAGTAAAAAGGTTTCGAACAAGGGGCTTCTGGGATAAAAACACGACGTTTTTTACATTTTCGTTAAACTTTAAAGACTCTTTAAGCTTTTAACTAAAATACAACTAACTTAACCAAAATATATACTCTTAAACTGTTATCTTCGCGGATACTAAACATTTTATATGCAAACGGGTACTCACGATTTGTTTATTATTATACCGTCATTGACAAGCCGGTAAATAGACAGATTTATTTGTCGTTAGTGTCAGTGTCAAATGTCACCTGACAAGAGATTCTTCCCGCCACCGCAGTTTTGCCGTGACTATGACTCATGCAACTGGATCGAAATATCGGTATAATAAAAACAGATCGCGAGCCCCCGTTGACATTCAAAATGTTTAGCCGAAATAATATTCATTTACTGACAAAAGGCCAAGTTAAATTTCTACCGCTCGTATTCTGGACCCCAAACGAACTAGTAACTTTGACCAATTGTCATTAGAGACTGACACGGTTCGAGATGAATTCGATTCATATTGTATTTTTTATTTATTTAATGAAAATAAAACCTGATTATATTTGTATTTTATATTTATTTTATATCGATGTAGATAATTAAGAGGTACTGCCCTTCTTTCGGTAAACTAATACGATTCGATGAAGCCGGACTCCCACGGCGTGTCATTCTGTCACGGCCCAGCGCCCCTTGACAAATGCATATGTTTTCTGTTATCGTTCACTCCACACCCTCATTATAGGTTTCATCTCAAGATGAAGCCATCGTAATGGCTTTGTTCCCTCAGGATAACGGGTTAAAATTAATATAGGAACTCCGAAACCAATGGACTCATTTAAGTGAAATTTAGCATGTTTATATTATTATAAGGTTACTTTGCATTTGAGAAAATATATTAAAGGCTATCGATATATGTTTTCGAATTATATTACTAGTGTTGATAAATAATTTGTTTATTTGCAGTTCAATAATGATGTACACTTAAAAATATTTCATATTAAATTGTATAAGATTCTGCATGTGTATCTGCGCGGGTTTAATGGCTTTTTTCCAACTAAAAAAAAACCAACATTCGACGTAGTTCCTCAAATGATTCATAGATGACGTTAGCAGTAGTTGTGCTTAAGGTAAGAGGTAGCAAGTTCAATGGCTTTAAGTCCTTAAAAATACTTATAAATATGTTTTTCATGTTTAAGGAAGTTTTCACTTTAAAAAACCACATGTAAATCCTGTGTCCCAACTATCAGATATCGCGTAAGCGCCATTTTTTTTGCTTAAAAAGTAATTTCTGTCTCTCTGCCTAACGTGAATACCTTACGTCCGTTTTTTTCATCCGTACCAAACTTGTAATCAGACCAGTGAATGACAATATCAGTTTTGTTATAAAACCGTCTCAATACATTTTTAAGAATCTAATATCTTGGGCTGTAACAACTTTTCAATGCTACAATACACGAATTTTGTAAAAATAACGAAAAAAACCTAAAAAGTATTATATCGACGCCAAAATTGTTTACAAGTTTTGTACGAATAAAAAAAACACACTGCATTGACTTCTTTTGTCAGAATGTCTCCAAAACTCGTGATATTCTTCACCATCCTTGGAGTACACCTGGTATCAGATTGGAGAGAACGGCGGATAAAAGAGTACAGGAGACTGCACTCAACGCCTCCCTGGCCAGTGTTCCCTGAAGTGACCATAAAGAAGTGTGATGAAGCCACCAAAAACTTCTGTGGAAGTGTTCAGCCATAGTATTCAGTAGGAAAGTGATGAGATTGGTGAAGTTCAGTGGTGTAGCTATAGTTATGTAATTAAAAAATATGTTTTTTCCTGTAGAATTTATGTTCACGTTAACCGAGATATTGCTTGAGGGCATCGACGTTATTGAACCAGAAATTTTAAATTATTTTAATCAAATCGAATCGTTCACGGTGAATTACTTTGCACCTACATCTTTACAGTTTCTGCTAAACATATTTGTTGCATTTAGGAAGCGGTGGGAAACGTAAGTATATTTTATGATGGTATTAGACAAATGAAAAAATGGTGGCACTCCGAAACTGACGACAGGAGTGATAACATATGAACTATTAGATACATGTGTATGTGTTTATTGCATGTGTAGGTACGTTCGTAAACAATATATATACTACACATACATATATGTACTAACACAGAAGTGCCTACGCAAGTTGTATGTTTTTTTCCTATCAAAAAATTCCAACATGCAGCGTAGTTCCCCCAAGCCTTCATAGATGGCGTTAGCAGTAGATGCGTTACCGATAACGGGTCACGAGTTCAATCGTTTTTCCCATATCAAAAAATTCCCAAAATAGCCTAAACAAGTGTTCACCTCAAATAAACCCACATGTAAAACCCATATCCCAACTATCGATTTGTTTTGACAGAATGTGTCCAAGACTTGTGATATTCTTTGTCATCCTTGGAGTAGGCCTCGCATCAGCTTGGAGGGCACGGATCCTGTCGCGGAGACTGCCAGACCTAACGTTGTCCTCACCAATGTACGCCGCGGTGACCATAGAGAAGTTTGATGAAGCCCCCATAAACTTCTGGGAAGTATCCAACCAATACATAATTCTGATCTAGCTGAAGACGCCGGTGATAAATCACAGTGATGAGATTGGTGATGTTATCATTAAAATCATCATTGTGATTATTTTTTATTTCATTAATATCTTTTGTACATTTTAAAAATATTTCACATTTGTTAAGACTCTCAGAAGATGTTCAGCAAATAGTTCATAATATAACCTGTACCTACTCCAGATCACCAATTTTAATGTATCTTTAGTAAATATCAAAGCACTAATAACTTAAAGATTTAATCTGTGGTCTCCTGGTCATGAGGTCCTGTTAACCTTTAACTGTGAAGACCATATTAGAAATTAATTATCAGTTGCAAAGAAAAACACCGCGAAAAAATCCTGCTCTTCTAAGTTTTCACCAACTTACAGAAAAGAAGTTTTTTCCACTAAACTACTCATTATATTTTTGAAAAATAGTTGTTAAACTAATTTCAGATCAAAAAACAAGTACAAACTACAAATAAATATAGTTATACCAGTCGCACAAAAGAAATACAACACCCAGCAACATTCACAAATTCATACTGTGACATCCTTAATTTCATGAAGGAGATAACAATTCTTCAACCAATACCGATTAAACATTCATATTTTGTTTAATACTTTTACATTTCATTGATTTTTGTTTTAATACACTTTATGCATTTGTCACCAAGCAAATAGCATAATGTACAAGTAAAAATTTTTTGAAATGAAATGAAAACTGTTTATTTCCTCTTAGGAACCAAAAGCTCACTTAGCGAAAGTCAAAATTTTAAAATACAAAGTCCCTAATTGTGTTATAAATTTGCTAACAATATATAAAAAAGATATATTTAAATGAATTCTTTGATAAAGCCTTAAGTCTCGAAAGACAATACCTATCTGTCATCGGCTTTATAAATAATACAAACTAAGGACTATGTACGCTAGTGTAGGCCGGAAAGAAAAAGAAGCCGACAGAAAAAAAAATGTAATAAAAAAAATTAAAATGTAATGGTACAACAGAGTTAAGAACTGATAAAACAACAAAAAGTTTAATTCTCCTGTTTGTCACACGTTGCTAGGCAACGGTTTGTTATTAAACATTCCAGATCGAATTTGCAGTGAGGAAGATGGTGGTAGTTTAGAACATTTTTAACTAGAAGACCATATTAAAAAAAGTTTAGCTTGAGAAACCGTTCTCTTGCCTGTATTAGTACCTATAGCTTGAATGTAGAATACATTCTAAATATTTTTTAGTTCATTGATAATTCAACGAAAATTAACAAGTGTATATTCACGCGGAGAGTATTTTGTATCTTTCTACGGGAGGCGACATCTAGTATATTCATGATCGAAGGATTGTGGTGACAATAAAACAATCAGTCAGATGCACAAATGGGATTTATTAACGCTATAATGATATAATGACTAAACAATAGGGTAGTAGGCCTCCGTGAGCAGCAGGCAGTTGTCGTTGGTGGCGGACATGTAAATGTAACCATCCTGGCCCCACTCTTCGCCGTACGAGTTCTTCACGATCCAATACAGCGTGCCGTCGCGCACTCCGTACCCGACCACCGTCACGCCGTGGTTTATACCGCCTTTACCCTCGCTGAAAGATCAACATTCATGTTCATGTCATTCTAGTTGTATTGAGGCGGCTTCTTTTACCGTACCGCGAAGGACTGGAATAAGCTACCCGCGTCAGTGTTCCCGATCGATTACAATGTATATGTCTTCAAATCAAGAGTGAATAGGCTCTTGCTAAATTAGCGCGCTTTACTACCGAGATCACATCGCTGTTTACCATCAGGCGGAGTTGTCGTCCAGCACTAATATAAAAATATAAGAAACAAGCCCCAAACCCATGCTGACCTACCAGGTGTACAGAAGTCAGCTGCTCGGTGGTAGGGGTGGAGTAGCTCGGCTGGGTACCATCTTCTTGCTTGCGCTAAACGATTCGTTGTATGGAACACGCTGGGAGCTGGAGAGTCAGTTCTCTTCTTTTTTCCCCTGTTTAGTTATCCCTTCCCATTCTTCTTCTGTCACCCGTCCTGAAGTGACATGTCGTTTGATGTCCTTACTGATTTCTTCTCTTGTTGTTTCTATATCTACGAGTGCCGGTCTATTACTTCTTTCCTGGCAGGTAACGAGTAATTATCACCCCAGTCTGGAGCTGCTAATGTCCGTGGGTTGCTGTAGTCACTTACCATCAGACGTTTGCCTCGTTTGCCTGCCTATCACATAAAACAATATACATTTAAAGAATATTGACCTAATTTGTTTGTCATTAATAATTAAGATGTTACCATGAAGGATCGAAGAAGATTCCGCTAGAGTATTTGCTGAAGTCCTCAGTGGCGTAGATGGCGACCGACACGGGACCATACTTGTATAGTGCCACCTTCATAGCGTTCACGCTGAGCGGTGGCACCCGCGCGAACCCTTTGATTCTGTACACTTTCGTCATGTTTTTCTCAGCGCATTGGCCTTCCTGTAATGAAAAGTCTTAAAATTTGGTATGATGATCTGATTGTCTGTCTTCTACTGCTGTTTTAATAGTATTTTGTATGAATTTTAAAATTGGCCGTAGTTCTCTTTTAAAACTGAGCACATAAATTATTGTACTCGGTGCAAATTCCATACAAACGGGTATAGTCAGTTATATATTCCTTGGTATACAGAAAACATCGGCTTATATTTTTAGTAATTTTTAGAAATTGCCTTCGCTTTGTTTCGGTAGAAGATTTATCCAATGGTTTCAGAGAACAAAGAAGTTATCTAGGATAAAAGTATCCTATAATCATTGCCCTTACATAAACTACAAACATGCTTAATTTTATCTAAATTGGTCCATTGGTTTCAGACCTGTTATCCTGTGGGAACTAAGCCATTTCTTGGGATGTAACATCTCCTATGACCGTACTCGAGGTTTAAACTACGACTATGCCAAGTTTCATTTAAATCTGTCCAGTGATTTTTGCATGAAGCTCAAACAGACAGATAGACAGACAATAAATTAAAAAAAAATTTGGTCTCTATATAGATAATAAATCCTTTCTGCATCAAAATTTTCAAAACATACTTAATGTACAGAATTGACCCCATTACAGTTTGGTTATTAGTATAGAAGACTATAATTGAACGTACCTGCTCTAAATACTCTCCGTACTCTCTCTCGGTAGGAATGCCGTACTCCAGAACGTACTTGAGAGCTCGGTCCAACATTCCGCCATTACACCCGTAGTTATTGAATCTAAAAATTAAAATATTACACATTCATACATCGATATACAGGGCTCGGATAGCCACTAAAATACTTTATGCCCTAAGCCAGGGTTCGTCAACCCGCGGCCCGCGGGACACATGGCTTCCATACAATTATAGTACGAACATAGATTTCAGACTTCAACCCCTCAAGCCCTTTTTCACAAAAATAAATTTGCTTCAAAATATAGCCTTTCTTTTTCCTCAAGTTCTATTCTACTTTTGTAGCAAATTTCATCAAAATCAGTTCAGTAGGTAAGGCATATAAAGGTAACAGACAGAGATACTTTCGTATTTATAACAGAAGTAAGGAATAGCGTACTTTCCTATAATTTATCAAAAGCTCAAGCGCAACAGTGCCCCGCCAAGTCGAGCAAAAAAGAGCAATTAGACTTAGATTTCGTAAAACAGCTTAGCAGATACGAGATTATAAAGTAAGTCCATTTACTACCCCACTTACCCCCAGGCACAGTCGACGAGGGACTGTTCACTGAGATCAAGGTTCCTGCCACCATTGGCCCTGGCCAGTGCACCCTCCACGGCCGCAGTGGTGGTGAAGGCCCAGCACGAGCCGCAGGATCCTTGGTCTGCGGATGATATGATGATGTAACACTGAACTCAGCCTTGAGACGAATGCCCTTTCTGTTATCGTTGACGCCGAAAATTCAAAAATGTCATCACGATATACCTTTGCACCGATGGATGAATTGATATTCGTAACTTTTACACGCAAAAATTGGTAAATCGATCTAAATGCAATTTCGCACAAAGATAGATTACAGTCTGGAATAACACATAGACCACTTTTTACCAACGCGTGAAGCCGCGGGCGAATCCTAGAATTGAACAAATATTGAACGTTACTTTTAACATTGGTGATGAAGCCGTCCATTCGCATGTTGTAGTTCTCCGGCAGGTCCTTCACCATGTCCTCGAGTTCCGCCTCCGAGTGAGGAAACTCGACGGACCCCCTCCCGAGTGGGTTCGGTCGAGTAGCGGTCAGATACTCCAGTTCCTCGGGCGTGCGGTCAGAGAACTGATTGACAGCCATTTTGTAGCTTAAGTTCTTCTTATTGTGGGCGATTACTTTCCTGTAAATGATTTTGGTGGCTTCTGAGATTTCATAATTATATATAAGTTAGGTAACATCAAAGCTCAGATTCTTTCTGTAGTTTTTTCGTGAAGGAGAAACAAATGCCATCCATGCATTTATCCTCACAAACTTTCGCATTTCCTATTTGTATTACACCAAGTTAAACTTAAAATATATTGTTTTGGATAGGTTAAAACAAGCAGTTGCTTTTAAATTCAGTCGAAAATAAAATTTACGCTAAAATTCTATTGTAATTGATAATCAAAATAGATCTCCAAAATTATAGTATCGACAATAAAGAACGCGGAGGCACCCTCATTAAAACTTCCTTACCTCCAGTTCTCCTTGAAAATTTTCCGTCTCATTTCATGTTCTTTGTCCTCGTACTGCTTGTTGTGGTGGCGTTTGTACCTAAAATATAAACAATAATAATCGCAAAACCAGAAACCTAGACACACATAAGTGACACAAAAGACACAAACACGACGCTCATGTGTTGAGGTACATATTTCTATATACATATGTAATAGGATTCTAGGAAACAGAAAATTATGATTATGTAATTTCTTATATCTTCGCTTAATTTCACAGAAATCCGATAGCTGGCCGAGTGACTAGTTGAGTAGTTCCCTATAAGTGGGAAGTCCAACAATCAGCATTTGGCCAGCGTGCTGGACTACGCCCTGTACCCCTCACACTGTGAGCGGAGACCCAGCGCAGTAGTGGGACAGTGGCAATGATGATAGCCTTCTACTGTACAGTACAAATCCCACCAAGTACACCACAATTTGGTCTTCAGTTAGAATTACAAAATTCGTGAAAATTTCTTACGCATTAAAAGCCTTTTCAAGTCCAGAGCTGCTGTCAGGGTGGTTGCGTTCGAGAGCCTTCTGGAGATCAGTTCCGATGTTTGTGACATCACAAGCTTCAACTGAAACCACCAGAGAATACCATATGATGCGACGCCAAGTCAATAAAATACGTACATTGACGGATTTTACTGTTTGTACACTAACTTCACCTACCTTCCACACGTTATATACTAAATAAACGGGAAAGATTCCGGCAGATGAGGTGGAATACCTAGAAAGCGGCTGAGCTCCCACTGTTCATGAACGGAACTTAAATGCTATCTAGTAACTTCAATAGCGTGGTTCCGGTTTCTTGTGACGTCACGTATCGTATCTACAATGTCGTCACACAGTAACTTAATAATATTTCTGTCATGTACCTCATTGTGAATATCCATTCACCCGAGCCTACTAGTGGAACAGTTATGGGTTGAAATTATGAAGGGCAACCTGAATTCCCTCTTCTAAGCTTTAAAGTGATCGCATATGAGCATATATTACCTTTGGATGCATCCAGGTCGGATTCCTCAGGGGGCTTGAAGTTATGGTACTCGACGATGACGTGGTCAGTGAGGGCTTTCGTCCAGGCGTCGTAGCCTTTCACTTCGTACCTGTAAAGTATTTTTTTTGTTAAAAATATATTGATGCAGGGACTTTGTATTGTTAATTTTTGACCTAGATTGAGTGAGCTATTGTATCCTAAGATATCATATAAGAAAGGTTAATGGATTTCGCTTTAAAGAAAATTGCAAAAAATTAAAGAAAAACTATAAACGACCCTAGCAGCTTTCTAGCACAAGGTATAAGTGTTGTTATACAAAGAGAAAACCCTGCCAGCATCTTGGCCACTGCACCACAGTGGCCTACTTTTTTATATTTATTTTAATTTGTATAAATATAACTTTAATTTCATTTTAATTAATAATGTTTTATTGTAATATTAAAATAACCGAGTTTTACTAAATGCAAAACGAATAATTAAAATTAGAAGAAAAATTGCCATCCGTGCTTAGACATTCTCAGTATGAGAGATACGGTCTGTCCTGGGCGCGGACCCAGTAGGCCATCACTGATCATATCGGCTGAACACACTCACCGCAGCGGCAGGTCGAACGTATCGTCGGCGTCTCTGTAGACGTACAACAGTTTTTCTACCGTTTTCTCATCTTCACTCGTATTGCGATACTCCCACACAGCTACTATTTTGTTATCATATACTATTGTGTCTGAAAATGTTGGTATTTGGTTATATGTTTGATTGGAAATTTGGTCTAGTGGTTAGAAAGAACTCACACACAGTCACATAAACACATCGTACAATGCCGCAATGGGTATTCAAATTATTGTGTTAAATTTTTTGATCAAAGTCAAAATCTGTTCGCCTAGATTTGTTGGTTCCAGTTATGCAGTCAATGTCACCATTCTTATAGTAAAATTTAGATTTTGGATAACCTACGAAACAAATATTTAGAATTCCATCTCGTATTTTTAGAAGCTTTTATTTAACTTGCAGTGTATGTTTGTATATTAGTATATTTGTTTGTTACCGGTCAAATC